>JZSA01002153.1:0-49686 GCA_000956155.1 Cotesia vestalis
AAAGCCCCAAAAAAAAAAAAAAAAAAAAATAACTGTGAAATAGTGAATATACCACTAATTTCCAGTGATTTTCACTGTTTCAGATTTAGAGAGTTTGAGAAATTCCGAAATTACAGGGAAAATTTGACTTTTGAAGAGTTTTGCAGAGTTTTGAAGACTTATTAAGTCTTTTCTTTACTTAGTTAGGGATGTAAAGACTTTCGAAAAGTCTTATTCAGAGTTATAAAGACTTTTCAAGAGTTTTTTCAGAGAATTATTTCCACGAGGGATACGGAGATTTTTACCGTCAAGTCAGTGCAGAATACAAATCTAACGAGAAACAAGCTCGTGGACTATTAGGATTAACCAATCGAAGAAAGATTTTACAACCGAGAACTCTGCAAAGCTCAATATTCAGATGTATATCTTGTTGAAAAAATTATTAAGAAACGTGGATGTAAATACTACGTTAAATGGCTAGATTTTGATATCAAACATAATAGTTGGATTGAAAAATCGAACATGTGATATAAAGATACACAAGAATTATATTTACATTGTTTTGATTTACAAAAACTTAAAAACTAATACATAAGTACTTAAAACTATATTTACAAAGTCTAACAATTAACTTTACGTTACTTTTTATTTTTTATTTTTCTTTTCATCATCATTTGTAATAAACGTCTTAAAATTAATGTCAGGCATGTAAAAGCATGGTCAAGCTTCATTACATATAATCATACAAGCCCATGTCTGGCAGAAATACATGCATGAAATTAACGCCTGATCATGCATGTTCATGTATGATGCGCATCATACATGATTTTTTTCCGGGTCGGTTCAATTATTCTCTTGAATTAAGTTATTTCTTCTTCCGTCTGACATCAATTTTGAGAATGACAAGCTTATTTGTAATTGATATCAAATCTTTACTCCTTCATTATTGAAACCGATATTTTCAGTGATGTTAACGGATCTCAACGGTAACTTTCACCGAAAAAACGGTAGCTTTTATCGATTTTTTCGTAGAATGGTACGAATGGTACAATTTCGAGAAATGGTATAATTATTTAAAAGGTATGCTATGTCAATAAAAAAAAAAAAATAGTTAAGTTTTTATAAAATAAAAAATAGTATATTACGTACCTAAGCCAGTAAAGTAAGAAATGTCTCAGATCACATGTAATTGTTGGCCGAGGCGAAGCCGAGGTTGACAAACATCTGATCTGAGGCTTTCTTACTTACTGGCCAAGGTCAGTATACTGTTTTTCTGTTCGACAGAACCAGAAAGCGGCAACTTCGTTTAGCGCAGCGGCCCAAAAGTTGACGCTTTCTGGCTGGAGAACAGAAAAAAATATTGTTTTGAAAATTTCATCTTAAAAATCAGCTTGATGATTTTTTTTCAATCATCTGCCAAATTAATTCAACACACATTGTAAGATAACCTAAGTCTAATAAAAGCCTCTTAATGAATGCCACCAACTACATCTTAATCAGTCAATCCACACATACGCATGCGTTCACACATACACATGGGAACTATTAATTGTTAAAACAGCTTCATAGCATCTTACAACATCGACATCTGTTAAAAACTTTATTTTTGCACTGAATATAATTATTTCGTTAGGAAAATTTACAATTTTCTATAAAGGGATTTGAAAAAATCTTTAAGCTCAATAAATGCAATGGTTGCTTCGATGTGTTCATGTTCTATGAACTAAAGCATTCATTGTTGAAGATTTGTTAAGCGGGAAATTGAGTTGTTAGCTAATATAGAACTAAACTTTTTTTATATTTTTGAATTCACACACAATTAAATAATTAATTTATTACAAATTATATTCACTGAATAACTGTTCAACGATTAGCGTATCTCTTTGTAGCTGAAGATTACCTAAAAAGTGAGTTTGATCGCATTGTCATATGTAGCAACTTTATTGATTAGCCAAAGAACAAGTAGCAATGAGCTTGTGAAAAAGGGTGCGCATGCAGCGCCATATTATTTGGCGCAGTAACAGGTGTTGCTAGTCTAATGGCTTCGGTATTGTAAAATCGATGCACCACACATCAACGAGATGACACAGGTTTCATTATTCCTCTCGTCATTATTGGTGGAACAGCCGGTGGTCGCTTTCTGTTAGCCTAATCCAATATTCTTTTTGCTGGTTCGATGTTGTAGAAACCCTTTCAATAACACTGTCTCTGAAAAACACGCACGCGCTTTAACCACCAGATTGTGAGGGTGTCTTAAAGCGGCAGTTGCACCTCAGCCACACCCGGATGAGCCATGTAGTCGGTCTGCTTTCCGCACTACAGCGGACAATTGTTGCTTCTGCGCCTACAGGTGGTACACTTTCTTAAACTTTTTATTGCTCATCTAGATAAAATGAAGTGATGCATTAGTGGATTTTAATAATAATCCACAAACTTAGTATGTAAGTGGATGAGTATTAAAAACAGTGATTAAAGCACGAGTCAGTCTGTCAGCTCTGTGAAGCTTTGATGAGGGTGAGTGGTTGAAGTGGTAGTGGTAATGGGGGTGGTTGTAATAGTATATACGTCGTATACAAGTCTCAACAATATCAACTTGATAGATTTTACAATAGTACTGACTCTATGATAATAATGGACTAAAAACTCAAATGGTGGTTTAAATATTCATGCTTATTGTTTCTCAATCTATTAATCAAAATCTAACGCTGTAAAGAATAAGCAGAAAAATAAAAGCACTTGACAAAATACAATGCTCAAGTATCGATCATAACTGAAATAGCGAATGAGCGCGGTAGCTTCAGTCGACCTGTTGTCCCACTTGTTGCTCATCCTGTGGCATTTGCCTTAATGAAGCCTCTGCTGAAGGCAAATCGAAAAAGATTAATTATTAATTATGAGAGAAACATAAATAATATAGACACCATGCAAGACACGGGTATATTGTTTGATTATTATCGGATCGACGACGCTAACAATATTAAAAACTTGAGAATAAAAATGTATAAACTAAACTTATACTTTTATATCTACAAAATAAAATAGCTTTATAAAGCTAATGAATAATAATACTATCGTAATAATGAATTAATAATAAACAATATTAAATTATAGTAAGTAAAAATTAATTTCCACCCACATAAATACAACGAAAGCAATATTAAACAAGGTAAATTTAAATGTAGTAATTATAATTCAATAAAGAGATGCATTTATTATCGTACAATTAAATAAAACTAGAAAAATAATCAATTTAATAAACTTTATTTACAATATTAATTGAGAGTGATTCTCTTTAGTCGAAAAAGTCCACTACTTAATATTTATCTAACTATTTAGCTCATTTTGTGATGAATTGTATGTTAATACTAAAAGTAAATAAATGTCTTTAGAAGAATTATGCAACGACAAATTATAGAATTTAAATTAACAATTGCATCAAATATATCAAGTTTTTAATAATCAAAAGAGATAAGTCTACTTATACGGATTAACACCTTTTTTATAAATGAAAAGTTGTGCTATTAACATCGTAAAACATCGCAATATCTAAAATAAAAGGATAATTTGACACTTAAAATTTTTTGATTTACGCTGTTCACGTTTCTATTTTTTTCTGAGTGAATTAAAACTGTCCATCATGCCGCGATGTTACATGGTTAAAAAAGCATTATGCAACAAATATATGAGTGTTACGAGGGGGTTCGAAAATTGGAGTAAAACTAAGGATTCTTCTTCACTTCAAGCAACTGCAATTACAGATTCTTCTAAGGTTTCTATCGCATCTATCAATTCCCTGGGTATGTATCAACAAATTATTGTACCAAAAACATTCAAAATTTTTATGTATCTATTGATTTTTATAGATCGGAAAGAGTTTCCTCTGAGAGATGGAGTGATAGATAAAAATATATGCTCTGTATCAACTTCTACTTTAAGTTCATACTCATCTTTAGAACCAGAAAGAAATTCACCAATTCCCGACCTCGAGCTAGTGAAACATACAGAACCGAAGGTAATATCTACAGTAACATCTACGATAGTGAATGGAGACAGTCGAAGTCGGAGCCCCGCAAATCTGGCTTCAAAAATCCAGGATGCTGAGGAAACTCCCGTTTTTCGAGACAGATCAGCAGCAGAAACGGAAGCAGCACATGATCTTTTAGAATTATCAAGGTCTTTACCTCCTTTACCACCACCAAGTATTGCAGTTGGTCCTCACAATGTTGTTGAATCTCCTGTTACGGAAAATGTTCAAGAAATAAGTATCTATCAACCTGTAGAACCTCCTATTTATCAAGTCAATACAATAGATTTAACTGGAAATACTGCGACGGTGTATCAACAACAACCAACAGGGATAATATATGAACCAACTATCGTGCAACAAACCTCCGGTGGTGTCTTTATACCTCTGTCCCCAGTTCAAGAAATTCTCTTCACTTATACTACTCCGACGATACCTTCTATTCTTGCTACTCAAGTATCTACGTTAGAAGCTCCTCCTTTAACACCACCGATATCTGAATGCAGCAGTGACATTGAAAATAATAATCCAAACTTACAACCTAATCAAAGGGACAAAGAAGTACAAACTGTTATTGAACAGGCAGAAGTTAAAACTGCTTCCTATACTTATGATACACTTCTCGTTGCGGATGGACGATCAAAAAATAAGAAACAAATAAGTAATATTATTAATCAAAACAATGCAATCACAGAAATTAATGTTGAACCGCTGGAAGTACCAAGAGCTGGACGATACATTTGTTGCGAATGTGGTACGTTCTTTATATAGTGATTAAATTTATGAAATATTCAACGCCAAATTAAACCCGTTTGAATCTGTTTGTGTTGGCTCTCTAATATTAGTTTTTCTGACAATCTATATTTTTTTGTTTTTTCAATTTTACTTAATATTTAATCAAATATTAAGAGTACAAGATCGCTCAAATTCTACCTATTTCCTTTTGTTCTTCTAATTTTTTTAATTTAGAAAAAAAAACATACCTCGTGTGGACTTTTATACTTAATAATTAATGATGACTTATTAACAAAGTAAGATCTATGTAAATTTTAAATAAGAGTATTTTTTTATAATTTAAGTTATTTGACATTACACAGTTCTAGGAATTTCGAAAGATTTACAAAGAATAATTTTTTTTAACTACATTTAAAAACAAAGAAAATAAAAAACGAACGTTATTATTTAGTTCATTTTTGACGAAACCAAGGGCTTTTGAAATCAAAAAAAGTCGATTCAAAGTGGTCGATTTGGCATAAAATGTTCTATAGATTTTAATTTTTCTCATAATGAACAATTAAAATTTTTCCAATTTTTATAGGCAAACAATATGCTACATCATCAAATCTTTCTCGACATAAGCAAACTCATAGAAGTATTGATTCTCAATCTGCAAAAAAATGTATTCATTGTGGCAAGGCTTATGTCAGTATGCCTGCTTTAGCGATGCACGTACTAACTCACAAACTTACTCACAGTTGTGGTGTGTGTGGAAAAATGTTTTCAAGACCCTGGTTGCTTCAAGGACACCTAAGAAGTCATACTGGTGAAAAACCGTATGGTTGTGCTCATTGTGGCAAAGCTTTTGCCGACAGATCGAATCTTCGTGCTCATATGCAAACTCATTCCGTTGATAAAAATTACGAATGTCCCAAATGCCACAAGTCGTTTGCACTGAAGTCATATCTTAATAAGCATCTCGAGTCTGCTTGTCAAAGAGATAATGATGATGACAGCAGTAATGATATTGATTCACCAAATCCTTCATTAAGTTCTGCCGAACGAGAGGTGAAATATTGAATTGAATTTGCACCTAAGATTTTTTTTAGAATTTTTAGATATCTATACACTTTTTACTGACTGTAAAAGATTACAATTCAAGCATGTCAAATTTTTGTATATTAGGCATTTATTTAGAAAGTAATTTAAGTATAAGTATAAAATATTTGTTTAATCTAAATAAAATGTAGTTATTTCAATAGCAATAGTTTTTAGCTTTAATATAAACATAATTCAACGGTAGATGATTTTTATGGAGTTTTTGTTTTGTTTAAAATATAGTCTTAATCTATTATAGATAACAAGTACATAATTTTTTTTTAATTATTTATTTTACTCCCAAAGAAAAAATGCTTAAATATAATTTTGTATCACAAATTCTAATTATACACAAATTTATATAGTTATGTCGAAGTTTTTAGTATAATAATTAAGATGTATAAAAAAAAATCGACAAATATGTTTTTTTAATGGTCATAAATTTTTCATGAGAGTATGCGAAAATTAAAATTTTATCAAAATTAGGGTTCTCAATATTGATAATTAGCGGTCACGAATGAAATTTTTTCATGTCCAATTTAAATATCTCGGCAAAAAATATTTTTAAGCTTTGGAATTTTATATTTTGTTGTACAAGCAATTAACCATATACTGCAATACATATTTTCTCAGGAAATTAAACCCTTTACAACAAAGACTTCGTATGATTTTTTGACAAATTTACTCTTTCAAAAATTATTCGAAGTTGAAGAAAGACATATGGATAGTGCCATTCTAATACATCGTATCCCAAAAATTTGACAAATTGACATATTTTAAAAAATAGAATCATCACAATATTATGAAAGTCAAATTAAAAATTTAAAGGTCAAATAGTTTTATAACTATTATTAAATAAATATTTTCATCCGTCGAATCTCATTTGGTGAATCGTTTCTACCGTTTGCTGCAAAATTTTCTCAATGTGGGATGCGAAGTATGAGAATGACACTATCGATATCCTAAATTGTCAGTATTTCTTTCATTTTCGACAGAATTGTTACTGTTGAGGTATAAAATTCATCTATTTCAATGAACATCTCATTCTAATTGAAAAAAAAAATTTTTTTGAACTATGTGACAACTTCCAATATAAATGTTGATAGCTTTTATATTTACTGACTTCCAAAGTTACAAGCTACATATTCACAAACATTCAATTATATTATTCATACAACATTTAATTTCATTAAATTTATACATATATATATATGTATATATATTAGGGTGCTCCATTTGAGACGACTATTTTTTTATTCTCACTCCATTGACAAAATATTGTTCTAAACATAGAAAAAAAATTCCCACAATAGAATAGTTTTTAATTTCAATTTTAAGTACTCGCTGAATGAATTTCAAGCTTTTCCATATAATTAACCCGTAAAAATCATTTTTTTTGCTTAAATTATCTATAGCTTAGCGACAATTCATGATGTCCCTCGCAACCTTAGAGTCATTCTGGAAACACTCTGGAAACAGAGTGGAAATGGCTTCATTCTGTTTCCAGAGTGTTTCCAGAGCGTTTCCAGAGTGTGTTTGTTACATTTGTCCATCGTGTTTCTAGACTGAAACCATACTAGGTTCAGTCGTTAACCAAAATGGATATATAGTGAAACCATAATGAATACATTCTGAAAACAGAGTGTTTCCAGAGTAAATACATAATGGTAATAGAGTGTTTTCAGAGTGAATACGTACTGTAAACGATATGTTACCATAACGTGCCCAAAGTGGATACATTTTGTCATCTTAAAGTTCCCACAATGGTTACATACAAAACCCATTACGTAACCAGAGTGGATACATGTTGTTATCAAAATGTTCCCACAATAAGTACAGATAAGAACCATAATGTACCCAGAGTCAATAAATATAATGATATCTCAATCAATGTAAAGAGTGGGAGTACTTATGTTAGGTATTTAATTTAGATACTGAAAACAGGTTATACGCCCGATAAATATTATAACCCCATGATTAATAAGAAGTCATTATCTATTGCTGCGTGTAATTATATATAGTAACCCTTGTGGAAATTTTTCGGACTTTTTTCGGAAAAAGACTTCCAAAGACTTCCAAAGACTTTCTCAGAGTTCTTAAGAGTTTTTAGAGAAAAGTCCAAAAAATTTTCATAAGGGAACCCTGCTAGCCAGACATTTTCTATAAAAACGTGGACATCAGTACTTACAAACAATTTAACGCCAAAATTATGGTAATTTGTGTTTAATAACATTTTGAAGCAAAGTTAAAGAAAATCTACGTTAGTCATTTTCAGATAACTTAGCTAAAAGAACTTGTAGCTAATACTTTTTGTTAATTTAACGTTAAAAATTTTACTTCCTACTTATACTTGAATTGCATCGAAATTAGCTAAAATTTACTGCCAAATTGAATATTATATTTTAGATTTTAAGTCTTTCAGATTACTTGACTTCAAATTTCGTACACATAAAAAATGGTTTACTTGACTCGAGAAAATTTCTTTGAAGAAATTGATTATCTTGGGCTAAGAAGAAAAATTTTTAAACTAAAAAAAATGTACTTAAACAAGAAAATTTTCTAGGTTCAATAATTTTTTTATCTTGGCTCAAGATGCTCAATTTCTTCAAAGAAATGTTCTTGAGTCAAGATTTTTTTTCTTGGCTCAAGTAAACCTTTTTTTCTTTGTATCTAGATTCACGTTAAGTCATATTCAGAATGGCTATCAGAGAATACATAAATAGACGTAGCAAATTGTACATAAAAAGAAACCCTCGCGACCTTAGAGTCATTCTGAAAACAGAGTGGAAATGGTTTCATTCTGTAACTTTTAATTTTAAATTTCAACTTTGGAATTTTAACTTCGGAATTTTAACTTTGATATTTATCATTTCGTACCTAAAAAATGATCGCATTATATGTAAAAATTATAAAATACAGTTACAAAATTTCTATACAAGCAACGTCGCTATTTACAAAGTAAAATGGTAAATTTTAAGCGCTAAAACTAACACTGTCAAAGATAGCCAGTAATACATGTGGTTAATGAAACTCCTAACGATAAATTTCTCTAACGTACGCATAGCGACGCGGTTAGGTGGTAGCCTCGCGAGCGTTAGGTTCACTGTTCAAATCTCGGTTAGGGCGTTTTTTCTATATTTATTTATGAGGCAAGCGTAAAATTTAATTAAGATTAATGGATGTAAATGTGATGTAAAACCTTATCCCTCCTCCACCTCCTTTGAAAAACTCTCAGAAACAGAAACGTAAAAATAAAATTAAAAAAAAATAAAAAACAAATTATAAAAGAAGAAATAAAGAAAAAATTTTGTATCAAATGTTTTTTAAATTGTTAACTTTTACTGATTTATTTATTTATTTTGGTACATTCTGGTTGTAGTGTGTATTCATTTTGGCTTTATTTTGAGTCCATTTAGCTTACATTCTGATTCCGTTATATACTCATTATGAGAATAGTATGTTTCCACTCAAGATACATTATGGATTTGTAGAAATTTATTCTGAATATAGTATGTATCTACTCAAATTACATTCTGGATTCAGAATGTATTTACTATGGTTTTGATATGTATTCACTCTGGTTATGCTCTGGATACATAATGGACAAATGTAACAAACGCTCTCTGGAAACATTCTGGAATCTGTCTGGTTTCAGAAGAGTTCCAGACCGTTTACATAGTGGTTCTAGAATGATTCAAAAGCTGCGAGGGGTTCATTTGACCATGGGTGGAAGTTGTAGAGGGATCCTTCCTCTTCAAAAGCTCTGACAGCTCATTTCCAATTTACGAGTTATCTTGCCAGTAAAAAATTGTATATTCGATTTTTGCTCTAAAGTCGTGGTTTTTTGATTTTTTCTCCTAAACTATTGATCTGACAACAAAATTGCAAAGGACCTTTTTTGTAAAAAATTTAATTTTCTACAAGATAGATTGATAGTTGAACCCTTCCAATGAATTGCCTCTGAGATAAATTTAGTTATTTACAAGAAAACAATAAAAGACACTTTTTTATCATAATTTTTATACTTTTTAATTATTAATCAAATAACAGTTGAAGAAGAAAATTATAACATTGTATATTTTTATAATCAACAATTGTAATATCGTTATAATGCCTAAATTTTTAAAATTTTGAAATATCTTACAAATATTCAAATAAATATAGTCGTTACATAAAATATATCCAAAATATTTAGTCATACATAACTCTGGCACACAAAAAAAAGTCTGAACGTTAATTAACCCGGTAAGCCGTCCAAATTTTAAAAGAAAAAAACCAAAAACCCAAAAAAAAAATTGCAATAAATTATGAAAAATTGAAGTTATCGAGATAAAAATTTTTTTGGACTCAGATTGAGTATGATTTTCATGTATTTTGTTCCACTGAATTTGAATTAAAAGTTTTCTTGCCCCCTTAACGTTTTAAAATTAAAAGAAATCTCAAAAAACCAAAGAAATCGGGAAAATTGCAGCCATAAATATGAGAAAAAATCTATTAAACATGAATAAATACTTTTCTTGTATTTTCTTGTGTATTTTTTCGCGCATAAAATACAAATTAAGAATCTGAAACTATGAAAAATTTTAATATCTATAAAAAATGACGTATAACTAGAATAAAGAGAACAATTTTCTCGAATTTCAAACTGTTCTTCGGAGGTATCAAACTCTTTGGTTCTCAAATGATCTACGTAATGAATTTTTCTTTTGTTTGTTATTATCTCTTGTATTTTATGCGTGAAAAAATGAAGAAAAGTATTTAATCATGTTTTATAGATTTTTTTTTTCATATTTGTGACTGCAATTTTCCCGATTTTTTTGATTTTTTGAGATTTTTTTTAATTTTAAAACATTAACGGGGCACTGGGCTTATTAACGTTCAGATATAGATTCAGTAAATTGAAATACACAAAAATCATACTTGATTCGGGTCCATAAGAATTTTTACATTGATGTGATAGCAATTTTTTGGGGTTTTTTGCATTATGCTCAAAATTGGAGGGTGACCGGGTTAAGCGGACTCGAAATTCGGATTCAGAAGGTCAATATTCGTTTCGGTAGGTAGGTCCGGTCCAAAGTACATACTACTTTTTATTTTGTGTGCTGGACTAATGTATGACTGTATATTTTGGATGTATTTTGTAACAACTATTTTTATTGGAATATTTGTAAGATGATTTAAAATTTTAAAAATTTAGGCATTATAACGATATTACAATTGTTGATTATAAAAATATACAATGTTATAATTTTTTTTTCAACTGTCGTTTGATTAAAAAGTATAGAAATTACGATAAAAAAGTGTCATTTATTGTTTTCTTGTAATTAACTAAATTAATCTCAGAGGCAATTCATTGGAAGGGTTCAACTATCAATCTATCTTGTAGAAAATTAAATTTTTTACAAAAAAGGTGCTTCGCAATTTTGTTGTCAGATCAATAATTTAGGAGAAAAAATAAAAAAACCACGACTTTTGAGCAAAAATCGAATATACAATTTTTATACTGGCGAGATAGCTCATAAATTGGAAATGAGCTGTTAGAGTTTTTAAAGAGGAAGGATCCGTCTACAACTTCCGCCCATAGTCAAATGAACATCATGAAATGTCGCTAAGCTATAGATAATTTAAGCAAAAAAATGATTTTTACGGGTTAATTATATGGGAAAACTTGAAATTCATTCAGCGAGTACTTAAAATTGAAATTAAGAACTATCCTTTGGTGAGAATTTTTTTATTCTATGTTTTATATATATATATATATATATATATACGATACTAGCTGTTACCCACCCGCTGCGCTGGGCACTTTATATAATTGTATTTTTAGATGGAAACTTGAAATTTGGTTGGCGTATTGATTTCACTTGCACAGATTCCAAATTTTATCGGATTGGCATGTTCCTTTTATCCCTGTGATTATTCTAGCTAATATTCATCGTAACTTTCAATGTGCAATCACTATATAACATTCCCGTGGCTTTCTTCCAAAAATGAATAATAATTGATACGAAGCTAAAATTTTGAAATGAGCATTGAAAGTTTCAGTTAAAGTCATTGAAGGCCTCATAAGTGAAAAAATCTGTCTAGCTTCAACTGCCACGAATATTTCCGTTTATTAAAATTTTTTCAGTGACATCATTTTTTTATGGAAAATTAATTTTAGATATTTTATAGGAATTCTATTTAAAGATGAGCCGATTTTATTTTTCACATATCAAGTGTTTCGAAAATGCATTCATTCTAATCTGTTACATTCCCGCGATCTCGCAATAAGACTAATTAATCGCTTATGTAATCAGTAAAAATAATATGTATGTAAAATTTTTAGTTCGTTGACTGAATAACTACATCTAAAGTTAAATTTTGGAAACCTTACAATGACTTTTTCGCTGCTGCCAAAGAGACGATTGTTGTAAATAAATGTAATTACTAAGAAAGAAAAATATCCAAATCCGTTGACCTTGGAGGCCATCTCTGTAATTTCCTTTTTCTCTTGAGATTCTATCAAATTTTATATCTGTAGGAACTGTATTTGAAGAATATGGATTTTTTGAAAATGATCACTGCCGCACTGCTATGTGGGGGAGAAATTTTGTAAGATTCTATTTGAGATGATTTCTACTTTATAAATAAAAAGTTCCAACAAAACTTCGAGTCCAATAAAAGCTATTTTTTGGAAATGAGAGATTTTCATTGTTAACGCCCCCGCAATCCCTTTTTGGGTTAGAATTCGAGAAAATCCATTCTTAGCTGAAATTGACATCATACACGAAAATTCCTACGAAATTTAGAATCTGCAGAAATTACAGTTTGGAAATTAAATCTTAGATTCTAACATCCACTCCCGTAATCCTTATCAGAAGTAGAATTTTTTGAAATCCGTTTTAAGATGATCTTTTCATGACAAATAAAAAATTCCTACCTAATTTCGAGTCTGTAGAAGTTACAGTTTGGAAATTAAAATTTGAAAATCTAACACCATCCCCGCAATCCCTATCGGAAGGAGAATTCATTAAATTCTGTTTTAAGATGATCTCTACATGAAAAATAAAAGATTCGAAACTACTTTTTTTTGAACTAGTGGGATCTGTAATTTGCATAAATATGAACCGATTTGCAACTTTTTTTTCCCGTACTCGTCTTTTCAGTAGCTATATGTGCCTTTAGGGGATTTTGAAAATTTTGATTTTTAAGATTTTTTAGTGCTGTTTGAATTAAAAAAAATGAGAAAAAAACGAAAAAATTTTTAATATGCCACCATTTTTTTTAAATCCAAATTTTCAAAATTCCCTGAGTGGAACGATTACCACATATATGCAGATTACAACGCTGTTTAGTTTTTTTGTTTTAGATAATGCATTTTTGAGTTAGAGATGAGACCGTGGTGGGGAAATTTTTGTGGTGCTACCCTTGAGGAAGGAATTTAGTAAAATCCGTTCTTAGCTGACCTTTACTTGGCAAAGGGCATATTCCTACCAAATTTCAAGTCTCGACGCCTTATAGTTTCAGAGATATCGTGATGAGTGACTATATCTATAGAAAATCTCATATATATATTGAAGATTATCGTCACTGAACTATAATTAATCATTTTTCTAAACTTTTATTCTAACAAGCCCGCAAACCCCCATTGTGGTTATAATTTTGTAAAATTCGTTCTCAGTTTATCTTACGATAATAAAAATAATGATTTCATCAAATCTCGAATGTGTAGAAGCAATGGATTAAGAATTAAGAATTTTTTTGATTTTTAACACCTTCGCAATCCCCTTTACGGGTAGAGTTTTGTAAAATCTGTTTTCAGTTAATCTTAAGAGAACAAAAAGAATAATTTCACTAAATTTCAAAACTATAGAAGCTATAGATTAATATTTAAAAACTTTTCATTTTGAACTCCCCCACGTTGCCCTTTGTGTGTGGGATTTCATAAAATCAGTTTTTAACAGTTTTTAACATGCCAAAGAAAAATTCTGGCCAAGTTTCAAAGTTCTGAAAGCTACAGATTGGATAATACAAATTTCTTAAATATTTAACTCCCCCGCACAGCCCTCTTAGGGTGGAATATCATAAAATTAATTTTTAGTAAATTCAAACATGCCGAAAAAAATATTCTGGCTAGGTGTTATATTTATAAGATCTATAGTTTGAAAATATTAATTTTTTTAATTAACGCCCCCGCGACCCCTCTTTCGGGTGGAATTTCGTTAAATCCGTTCTTAGCTGAGCTCTACTCGGTGAAAAGAATATTCCTACCAAGTTTCAAGTCTCTAGGTGTCATGGTTCCAGAAATATCGTGGTGAGTGACTATTTACGTGGAAATCTCCTATGTGTATATAGATTTCGACTATGTCGGTTACTTTTATTTCAATTTTTATATTTGTAATCTTAATTCAATTTCTTTTGAGTTAATCAGATATCCAGCATTATTATAATATACACAATCAAATCCACTAACTGTTTCTTCATTAATTTTATCAATTCCGTATTTAATTTTAAATCTACGGCACCAATAAATCTTTCATTTATTCTTTTGGCGTACACTTTTAATTAATTAAACTGTTTAATTATTCCATGAATATTGTAGAAAA
This sequence comes from Cotesia vestalis, assembly GCA_000956155.1. Classification (NCBI taxonomy): domain Eukaryota; kingdom Metazoa; phylum Arthropoda; class Insecta; order Hymenoptera; family Braconidae; genus Cotesia; species Cotesia vestalis. Next base: position 14,407 of record JZSA01002153.1, read on the forward strand.
ATTAGTAAATAAAATTCGACTGAATTGTGATAGCGTGAATAATTTGTGATCTTAAAGTACAGGTGAAATTACTTAATAATAAAAAGCTGATAACAACGAAGCATCTAAATGTTTAGTTGATCTAATGATTCGTTTAAACTTATTTGAACTCTGGAAGGGGGAATAACGTATCAAAATTTTTGGTGCCTTACACCATGAGACCAAATGCGATATTTAGATTTCTAAGAAATCTACTAAAAAACGTAGGATCTTTGGTTTTCGAGATGATTAAATCATCACGGGAGTTGAGTCAGTCGGATATCATTTGATCTCTTTCGTTGCATTTTTTTGAGCTTCAATAAAAATGGATACAGATTAAATCACCAGTAGCTATTATAGATTTTGTTAGAATTTTTAATGTTTGCTCTATCACAAATATCAGGTTGAAAACAGTCACCTACAATCTTATGACAACTATTATTAGTCTCAACTTTCATAAAGTTGAGTATTGACATAATACGTCTTCTCAATTTTTGTGATCTTTCATCAATTATGTAAAGTGGAATCGCCGAGATTGCATTGGATAAAATTTATTTCTTCATTCTAGAAATTAATAGTTTGATGGCTAGAATTTGATCGTTGACTTCAATAGATTCCCTTACCCTAATAAGGTCATCAACAGTCATTCTTCTCTCAAAGTCTGAAACTATTTTTCAGTTAGACCACTTAGTATTCTTAACAGCTCTAAAACAATGCATAATTACTATTTTAAATTGAGGAGATTGTCTAGGTAGATTCGGATTCGAGAGTTTGCGATTTTCAATTCGAAAAGTATGGAATGTGATTATAATGAAATTTTATCATATGAGGCATTCCACGCTAATTCAATTACTTTTGAATCTGACCCCTTTTTTGTAGTCAAATGTGATTTAAAAAAAAAAAAAAAGAATCATTTGGAAATTTTTAAATAGCTTTGATTTTTGAACGCTTCATTCGATTTTGACTTACTTGACTGCCACTGACAGAGATTTTCAAGTTCGAAATAGTGTCTCTGGTATTGATTTAATTAGTAAAATATCTTCCAAGTTATTTAGAAAAAATTTGAAATTGATTTTTTTTTTCATCGAAGTCTCAATGAATAGCTTTGAACGCCGTGTCATCACTCATCTTGATCGGTCGATTCGTTCTAAAGATATCGTATACGGAGAAAAGAGAATAGATCGTATTCTTATGTAGAACGGTAACTATTACTATGTTACATAGTAACGGAAATTTTTGTGAGAATTCTGTGTAAATTTGATGGGAAAAATTTTAGAAATTGTGATAAAAGTATGAACAATCGCTCATTCGATGCGGAATTTAATTCTGTTATTAACAAAAAACATGAATGAAATAAAAAATCTCAGTTTTTCGGAAACAACTCAATTACTGTAGGTGACTTAAAAAATCAAAAAAAGGATCTTTAAAGAGAAAGAAATTATTGGAAAGTAATCTCGACTCCCAGAACTCTAACTTCAGAAACGGTAGTTGTTATTTAATGTTGAAAATAAGGTTCCGCTCGATTTTTGTCACACGGTCGCGATGATGCTAAAATACGACAGCAGTCGCGCGGAGACTTTTCTTCAGAAATTTCCTCCTCCTTAAGTATCTATTTTCTGATTTTTGATATTACCTATAATTATTGAGTTATTTCCGAAAAACTGAGATTTTTTATTTGGTTTATGCTTCTGTTAATGACAAATTGAAATTCTTAATAAATAAATAAAAAAAACAACATTATTTTCAGAATTTAATTCCACATCGAATGAGCGATTGGTCATTCTTTTATCACAATTTCTAAGATTTTTCCCATCAAATTTACACAGAATTCTCGCAAAAATTTCTGTTACTATCCAACATAGTAATAGTAACGGTTTTATCTAAGAATAGATCTATTCTCTTATCTCCGTGAACGGCAAAATTTTATTTACACACACACACAAACGCGCGCACGTGCCCACTAAGAAGTTAGAACGGCTTCCTAGGACTTTAAAACGTGGAGATACCAACATAAAATTGATATGAAGTATATGTAAAGCCAATTAATTCGTAATGTAGTTGATCAATTATATCACAAGCATGAAAATGTATATAATTTCATACTAACATTCTTAAAATCGGACCGAAATTGAGAATTCTCTACTTTTGAAAATTAATAATATTTTCAAAGCGAGAAACTAAAAATTCTGAGAAACGCCCTTAGTGAGAAGGAAAACAAAAAAATTTTTGAGCGAAATCGAATGTGGTCAGGTTTAAAAATTATTGATTTAGCGTGAAATGCTTTAAATACACGAGACTGCAGTCTCATATTACTGTAAATAATTCATCTATTTATATGGCCCAATACATAATTGGATTCTATCAATATTTGGATATAATTATTTATAACTTTTTAGATTCAATTATATGCGATCTAATTATATTTTCTCTAATTTCTCAAGTTTTGATTTAAGTAGTTTAAAAACGTTTCATCATTTTTATTTCTGACCATATTAGGCTAGTACACTTTTATGAAAAGCTACGAGGAAAACAATAAGTCATCTGAGTGGGCTTCAATGGAAAGAAATCACAACTGACTCATTGAAGAAAATTTGAAGAGCAAGCTCAAAACGATGGGAGATGTCACTTCATCAGTTGTCTACTATTCTAGTAAATCCTCTCAACTATTTATTCTCTAGCCTGGTTATAAACCAAAAATCAACCAATAAAGAAACTATAAAATGGAAGTTTTTAAATCAATTTCTTTACAAGTTATTGTGGCAAGAACTAAACATCGAAACCACGTATTTTATTGCTGATAGTGATTATTTATTTTGTATGAAACCGTATAGTATGGTTTGTAAAACGCATTAAATTTAATTAATTTCATGAAAATTATAAAAAAAATTTTTAATCATTGTATTTAAAATATAAAATTTCACAGTACAGTGTAGTTTTTTTCTTTTATATCACATTATTGATTAAAAGCTGATTTTAATAAATCATAATGAATAAAAATATTTTACTAGATCAAGTAATTTTGTATTTATCGATCAATTTAAACACTCCCTTCAAAAAAATTTAATTATGTATGTGTGCGTGAATTCTCGGATATAATTTTAAGGTTGGGCACCACTAACCGTATTTTTAGAAGTTTTTGAAAAACCTAAATGATTTTTAAAGCATTGCAGGTACGAATGAAATTAGGAGATCCCGAACATTTTATATACCTATTTAAATTGCATTTTAATAAAAGATATGATATAAAAAAAAAAAAATTATTCTTTGTATGATTTAGTTAACCAATTATTCGAAGAATTTAAGGGGGTTTGATACCGATTTTTAAAGTATGTATTTGCAAAATTATGATCATTTTTTTGTTAAAAGGTTTTTTATGAAAAAGATCATAGACGGGATTCCCAATTTATTTCCAACTTCGATGTTGTGAAATTCTGGTGTATAAAAGTTGCAATCTTCAAAATGTACAACACACAATCAAAAATATGATAGAAAATCATCAATGTAATTAGTATCGAACTTCAAGTTCGAAAAAAGTGAAATTTCAATGGATGGCCTGCAGGGTCAACGACGTTATAGAATGTTTTTTTTTACATGCTTTTTACTAGCTTCACCTGTATGTTTGTATGTTTGTATGTTTGTAACCGACTCTTTTGGGCGCGATTTTGACCCACTTTAAACTGCCAGATTTCGTTCAAACTTTGTAGATTTATCGAGGACCAATGACAATACACTAATTTGATAAAATTATTCCATTTTTCAATTTTCAAAATAAGGTTTTTGTTAATTTATATAATTTCCATCTTTAGTCGATAAGGCAAAAATTTTAACTTCCAATCACTATCTTTAGCCGATTTATCTAATATTAACAAATTTTCGAACACCAAAGAGAATTTTTAATTCAACAAAGCATATAATAGTTTAAAAGAATTAAAAAAAAAAAGTTTTTATTAATAAACAAAACTAAAAACTAGAAAATAAATAATAGTTTAAAAAACTAAAAAACACGCTTTTTATAGAAAACTGAACTAAAAAAATAGAAAATAAGTTTTAATAAATTTAAATTAAGAATCGTGTTAAAAATTTCAATAAATATAAATTAATAAAAAGGCCATTCGGCAGCCGAAATGGAAGTAGATTTCACAAACAGCTCATTTTAATCATAAATATTAATAATAATAATAATTACATAATTTTTTATGGACAAATTGATCGAAAAAACGACTGCAAAAGTAAAATTTCATCAAAAACCTACAGACGAATAGGTTATTTTAAGTTTAGGAGAATAAAATAGTATGGAAATTGAAGCTCGTTTAACGAGATTTAAAATACAATTTTAAAAAATTCGATAAGTTATTTTATTCAAAAGTTATCCGCGAAAGAATCGGCCAAAATATGAATTTTTATGATTTTGAAAATTTTGAAACCTTATCATTTCTGAACTACTTGACCGATTGAGCTCATTTTTGAACTTTGCCTTAGTATTCGTCTAAAGATTAAGTATGTTGAGTTTGGAAAAGATCCATTTTAAATTAGAGACGCTATCGTCCGGATAAGCCGCGTTATATCGTATATATATATACTAGCTGACCCGGCCACGCGTTGCTGTGGCTTGTTTTTGTTTTATTACATTATAGTAAACAATCTAAGAGGAAAAATAAGAGAACATCAGTCACGGAGTCCACTATGCTTTTTCACACAGATGGTATTTGTAAAAAAATATGGTGATCTCCTTATTTGACTTCCTACTACTATAACCCTTTAGTACAATGAAATTATTTACGAACAAAGACGAAAATGTTGATGTTGGTATACAAATTCACTGGATTGAGATTTGAAGGGGAAGTACGTTGAACAGAATTAATTAAAATGTTCTTACAGTTGATATTAAGCAGAAATCAATAGGTACAAAATAAAAATTTATCAGATTTATTATTTCCATTTAATTTTATAACAAATATAAGTATATTACCGTATAATACAGTAAATAACATGTGACGCTTAAACTCATGAATGAAGTAGGCAAGGCAGACAGTCTTAAACTTTTAAACATTAATATCTATTTTTTTGAATTATAAATACTTTCAATTTCAATAAAAAAAAAAATGGGTGCGTGTACTTATGTACGCGCGTGAGAAGTTATACTTCTTTGGCATCATTAAAATATAGTTTTTAATTGCATGTAAATAATTAATTAAAATTAAATAATAGAAGGATTGGAAAAGGATAATCAACAAAGTTCAGTTTAAATTTGAAAAATTAAATAAATAAATATTTACTTTCTTACATTAAGTCTAACATCAATTGTCTTAATATTCGAATTGTATTTTTAATTAAATGATGTCCTCTTCCATAGTATCTTCCGGTAATGTCTGAATCGGAACTTCAGTAATCAGTGGCTTATGATAACTAAAATATGATAAGAAAAGTTTTGTATTAAAAGCGTTGAGATATCGTACAAATACAGCATCTATGGTAGTGCCATGTCGTGTAATAGTTTTTACAGTGTTCTGCATTTGTTTTACCCATCTTGAAAACTAGAACAGAAATTGAATAGTACCATTAATAGTCATCAAATTTAAACTAAAATAATCTTAGATTGATCTTAGATATCGACGCAATCGAAAAGCCCGTACGATTATTTGCCGCCGAGTAATCGTCAATTTTTAAAGACGTTTTGAAGACGTTATCGGAGAAAAAAACAACATGATCCTGATTTCTAATGATTAAAAATAAAACTTCAAAACAAAACTCAAATAATACTGACATTAATGACAAAAAATGAAATTCATAAATTCAATTGAAATTTTTCGATTCTCTAATCAAAAACTGTTAAAATCAGTATACATGAAAGTTTGATGATGAATATCTTTCGAGCGCTTTATTTAATCGCCAAAACATAAGATATATACCATGTTTATAGAGCAGTTAATTTTATACAAAAATTTGTATTTGCGCATTTTATAATAGTTATTTATTGTCGAGTTAAAAAATTCATAAACAAAAATGAAATTTGTCTTAAAAGAATAAAACTTACATCTTCAATATCATTTAAATGGTGAGGTTTACGGAAAAAATATAAGATACCTTTTTTGTAGAGCATTAAATTTCCTACAAAATTTTCAAAAAAGTTTTTCTGTACAATCAATTAATTATCAGGTATGAATTTTTTTCTATTGGTCTGAAAAAAAAATGAAAAACTGCGATGCGGAGAATCTTCCTATTAAAATTAAAAGCTCATATTTCGTGAGAATCTTTTAAAGTGTCTAGCAACCGATTTTTCCGTGTCACTTGTAAAAAACAAAATAATTAATTTTTTTGACCCACCCTACTATATATACAATTATAATGTACAATGTAAATTTGTACTTTTTCAACTGGGGAGCTTTGCCCCTGTATCCCTCCAAATTTTTCGTCTTACCTCACTCTGCCGTATTTTTTATGATTGGATAAATTTTCGTATGAAAGAATATATCCGAAAATATTTTTGTCATGAGAAAATATGGTCAGGATAAAATATTGCATTAGAAATTATTGATGAGAAAAAAACGGTCACTCCCAGTATTACATTAAATTTCAGGAATTCAATTTTTTTTAACTTCCTGCTAAGAAAATTGAAAATTTTCGAAAATCGAGAAGTTATTGGTTTTATCCCGTTTTTCGAAAATCGAGTTTTCATCAGATTTCAACGTTTTGAGGTCCTAGGAAACTTCCCTGACTATTGCCGTAATGGTGTCTGTATTATGTCTGTGTGTATGTGTATGGATGTATGTAAACCTCTCATAACTTTTGAACGACTTGATCAATTCCATTGCGGTTGGCGCCATTCAACAATTTAAAAAGAGCGTACTCAAAAATGTTGCGGTTAAAAACTTACAAAATCGTCTGAAAAATGTCTAAAAATTAATTTTCAAAACAAATTTCAGAACCAAATTTCAAAAATCTGCTCTCGGAATTTTTATTTGGCGTCTCCAAAGAGTCTTAAAATAGTTTTGGTTTGTGTCACTGTTAAGATCTTGGACAAACGACATTTTTAAGACTCTTTTAAGACGATTTTTTTCTTACGCGGGTTCGAATATTTTGGTCAAGTACCTGCAGCGACTTTTTCACGATTGTGAAGAATGATTTGCCGTAAGTCTCTTGTCCAAGAATTTTAAAAATCTTTATACAGGTGTATCATTACGAATCTTTAGCCAAACTTGCACACGGTTTTAACCAAATTACTACCAAGGCAAAAAAAAGCTCTGAGTTATCTTTCGCAACAGATAATTATTATAAAAATATTTACAAGTAATATCAAATAAGTAACAAAGAATAAGTACATTTAAAAATTAAGATTATTAGTTAAAATAATAATTTTATATCAAAATTATAAGTAAACTTAATTTTCATAAAAAGCATCGATAAACATTTTCAAATTGTAATTATCAATATATTCAATTATATCTAATATAATTTCATAAGGCAAAGGTATAGCTTCCTTCAGATCCCGAATTTTCTCAATTTTTCCTAATAGTTTTCTTCTGTTATGAGCTCTTGTGATCTTACTATCCATTATTTGAATAAGCCAACATGTTTGGGTATCTTGAAATACTTTGATTGCAGAAAATTTCTTACATGCTTCAACAAGATTGTTATCTTTCACTAACTGTTTTAGCGTTTTATCATGAAAAACCTTCACCATTAATTCGTAAAGATTGATACATTTGCTACCGTAATATATCACTTCATTTTTAAATTCTCCAATAAACTCTTCCTCGTAATTGCTGACAATCTCTTGGATATCAAGTTCCATAGCGATTAATTGGTCCATTAATTTTTTTTCTTCTTCCGGAACAAACAATCTTAATCTACGTCTGATGACCAAATTTTGAAGGATATACTCAATACACAGTTTTCTTTCTTTTTCCATTACTTCCATAGGATTATCACCAGGAATGTTCCGATAAATACGCATATACTTAGTGGGATCAATAGGTAGAGTTGCGTTACATAAAGCTTTAGATGTAATGCTTAGATGAACATCAAAATTCATTAATATCTTAAGGATACACAAGCAACTTCGGTAAGCCGCCATATTGAGTAACAGTGTATCCGGATTACCATTAACTGTAGCATAAATATCTGCGCCGGCCTCGATTAATTCAGCTGTAATTTGACCTTTTTTTACTTCGAAAAATATTTTCTGATGATATCGGAACTGTCCAAATTTTTCGTTGGGCAGTAAATAATGAAGTACATGAAAGCCATCACTATCTCGAGCATTAATCAGTTCTGGATAATCTTTCATTTTCGATAAAAGCCAATGTACAATATTATAATTATCATTTTCTACTGCATACATTAGCAATGTTTTATTGTTGATGCTTCTAATCGAAATATTGGCTTTATTTTTATTTTGCTTCAGTATACGATGTGTCAAGTATTCGTCATTATTGATAACAGCAAAAGTTAGTAGCGTCATTTTACCACCAAAATCATCAGACCATTTCTCACCATACTTAGCATACTTCTCATGAATTTTTTTACTGAACTCAACATCAGGATTAGCACCAGAATCCAGCAGAACATTTACAATACGTTCGTGTCCAAGTAAGCAAGCTAGATGAAGCGGTTGAGCACCATCGTCACCCACAGAATTCACATTTACTTCATAGTCTTCTAACAACTTTAAAGCTTTATCGTCATCATCGTCTATGCATGCAAAATGCAATGCTGTATAACCGGCTTGAAGTCCAGTTATTACTAAGCAAGCATTAATGTTAGCTCCATTATTAACAAATTTATCGATAAGCTTCCAATTCCAACTTTTCACAGCTTCAAAGAACCGATTAAATGTCTTATTTGCTGAAATATCTGCTTTTTGTGATGTTGCGTAACAATTATAGTCATAATGTTTATTCGTTTTCTGAAAAAAAAAAAAAAAAAAAAAAAAAAAAAAAAAAAAAAAAAAAAAAAAAAATCCATTTAAAACAATTTTTTTTTTCAATTCTAGTATAAATATACTAATACTAAATATACTAATTACTTACTATTACTTTTAAAAATTTCGAATACATTGATTGCAATTTTATAAAAATTTCTTGACATTGACATAACCTACAAAAATTGTTTGGTTTTACTTATCAGTAGTATACAGTATTATATATAATAAAACCAAACATGCAATCAAACCTAACATAAAGATGACTCCAAATATTTAGAATAATTTTGATGATTAATTTCAAAGTTTTGATGTTGTTGTTGCTATTGCAAAAAAATAAATAATGGTACTACATTAACTTAATTCTTATAACTGACAAATATGTAACTTTGAAACATAACATTCTAGTCCGACGGTTTTTGACATTTACTTTGGATATTATTTCTATTGATTTTAGTAAGTTAGTATTTCAGTAGATTGTAGTTATGTTGCGCGCGGAGATTTTTTAATGCGCAAGAACAAAATTTCTGACTATAATCTGAAAGTTATAACTATCTATTTATCTATATATTTTTCGTAACTAGTAATTGAAAACCCTCAAAAGTAAGATTTAATTAGGAAGCTTCATTGTTTCTAGTCTTGCAAAGTAGGATAAAACAATTTTGACATTTCTTTCGAAATATGTATATTTATTTTTTGAAGTAACACAAATAAGTATTAAACGTATCCATCCGGTGTGTGTGTGTGTGTGTGTGTGTGTGTGTGTGTGTGTGTGTGTGTGTGTGTGTGTGTGTGTGTAAACCTCATAATTTTTGAACGGCTTGACCGATTTTATCGCGGTTGACGCCATTCGTAAGGGTTTAACCAAACTTAGACGATGAATACAATTTGGACCGTTTATGACCGATAGATTTCGAAAAATCTCAAAAAAACTGTGAAAAAATTTTTTTTCAAAAGTGGTTTTTTTGAAATAACTTTTGAACGGCTTTATCGATCAACTCCAAAAACTAATCAGCTTTTAACCTTGAAAAACCACGTCGATCGCCGCTAATCCGTTCAAAATCAGTTAATTCTTTCGAGAGATCTCGTGAAGAAAGAAAACCGAAAAAAGTGTTTTTTCGAAATTATTTTCATCTAAAAAATTTTTGTTGTCGATCCTTTGAAAGGAGATGAAAAACTGAATTGATTGCCGCTAATCTCGTGAAAATCGATTGATTCATTCCAAAGTTATCGCAGTTTGAAATTTCAAAAAATATTGTTCTATGAAACTTCTACCAGACTTTTGAGCTTGAAGAGCTCAAAAGCATAGAACAGTCATATATTTGAGCTCAAAAATAAGATCAGCGATATGTTGAGCGCTTAGGAATGGAGTTAGCGGGAAGTTGCAGGGATGGCCTTTATTAGGGTCAACTGTTTTTCTAATTTTTTCTCTCAGAGTTTTTCCATTGCCTTAAATATTTGCCATGTTCGTTGTCAGTATAGTCCCCTCATTCGGTTCTTCGAGCATTGAAGTCGCCTGCTTGAATTTTTGTTAATATTAACAAATCTATATAGATGATTTAATTCGTTTGTAAATATTGTTCTGTTTGAATTGGTTGGATAGAAACTTATGATGAATAAATTTTAAAAATGTTGATTTGTACTTAGCTTCATTGTTATTATTGTATATTCCAGTAGTAGGTTGTTTTTGGGTGTTGGATTACCTACTATTTCGTAATAAATTTTTTTGCTTATTATAACTGCGATCCCACCGCCTTGCTTATAGATTTTGGTCTATCGGTTCTGATAACGTCAAATTTTTCCAGGGTTACGACATGATTAAGGTTAAGTTTGGTCTCAGACAGGAGCGCGATGTCTGGTCATACTCCATCTAATAGTGATTGATATAAGTTCTAGTCTTCTGGTATTGTACTGAATGGAGTTTACGTTTATTGCAATCATTTTTAATAAATTATTACTAACACTGTGGCTTTATTTCTCATTTATATTTATATACTGTTATACTATTATTAATATACTGTTACTCATTATTAATATCGAATAACGAGGATGGATAATTGCACGCCTCATAAGCGAAGCGTTGAGGTCGTGCTCTACTCTCGACATTTAAAAAAAAAGTTTTCTCGAAATTGAAATTGATCTTTTTTTACTTATGTCGCACTCACAGAAAAATATGAGTGCACTTATATCAAGTCAAATAATCTGCCAGGCACATAAAATATACTTCGATAACAATTGTTTTGTTTAACATAGCTAATAATACCATTAAAAATAATTTTTCCTGGACGTTCGCGTGTCTATGGTTATGAATCCGTGTATGTGGCAGGTAAATCGGTCGAAAAAATTATCGTACCGCAATAATTTTTTTTTTCGTCTAAATAGTAACACACTGCAGACTTTCTCAATTAATTTGGGCGTTCAATTCACTGTCGTTTATTTATTATGTATCAAAAGCTAAGATACAACTGTGTATTTGTACATCTATGTATACATATTATTATAGTATTTTTTTTCCTCACCTTAGAATTATGGCGCCACTAAGCCATAACAGAGTTTTCTGTTTTTTATTATTTTGCTTTTTGTATTTTATTTTAATCAATTTTATTGTGGAAAATGAGATTATGAGGCTTACACTTTTGGATTTTCCTAACTTTTTATAATTTAAACTGCTTTTTTACTATGAGTTGTTCGTGTCGGAAAACCAGAGGAAGGTGAAGCCCTGGTGGAAGTTCGAGGAAGGAGGGGAGGGGGACTTCTTAGATAAAATAATAGGTTAATTTTGACTTCTTGAAAAATTTTTTAAACAATTCAATTGGCTAAATTTTACGTTCAAAAAAACAATTAAATTATTCTCAATTATTAATTTATAAATAAAGTCAAATCAGTAGTGTGAGTGTGAGACAAGTGTGGGTTATGTGTGAGTTGCAGAGTATCTAGGTCTACGTTTGGTCACTGGGCCGTTACTGCTGTAGCTGGAGCGGGTTATAAGAGTGTGCTGCAGAACATCTATGTCTACGTTTCGTCACTGGGCTGTTGTTCTGTAGCAAAGTGTGAATAAGCTGTAGGAGTACATAGGCCTACGTTTGGTCACTGGGCTGTTACTCCTGTGAGCTGAGTCAACGACCCCTGCATACGATTTGTCTCTGTGCGGGTGATTAAAAGTTTAGTTTGGGTTATTCAGTTAGTTAAAAATATTAAACGGGTAGACACCGAAAGGGGCCCGTCACGTGTAGACGCCGAAAGGGGCACGTGTTAGAAATCGACGGGTAGACGCCGAAAAGGGGCTCGTCGAGAGTAAGGATATTGTTAAGTGTGGATAGTGTGTGTGAGTGAGTGAATTTTGCTACTTGTTATAAGTCGCGATATTGTTAAAAGTTGTTATTGTTAATAAATATTGGCCAAATTTGTTAATTAATTATTTATTATTCAACAGCACCTTCCTCCACTCTCTCTACCCTAGGATAAAAATTCTCAGCTCTGGACCGATTCCAGGAACCGTGATAAAAAATCCTGGTGGCGCCCTAATAATTATTGTTGTTTGTTAATTTTGTTAGTTATTTATAAAAATTGATTAGGGGCTAACCTGAGCAGGTAAAACTGTTACACTCAAAACATTCTAACATCACCGTGCGTCAATTATGTTTCAATTACCCACAAATTTCCCAAAAGTTAAACAAATAGATCGTTTATTTTTATTTAAAAAAAAATGCAAAAAGAATTTCAGATGTCACGTCTACGGAATTTTTCAACTTTTCGAAAAAAACTCTATTTTTAAAAATCATGATTAGTAAAATAAGAACAACGCCAAGTTTGAAGTACTCTTGATATAATTCTTGATCTTGTATACTTATTTTCTTTGTCTCATCGTTCAAATCCTTCTGAAATTAATTTTAGTTATTGTCCAGTGAAATAATATTAATACCAATTCCCTCGTGAATTATCGATACCTCCTAAATACCCTTCTTAGAACGAAAAAATGCAGTATATATAGTAGGTAAGATTATCGAATATATACAGTATATTTGTGAATTTTAATTACAGTATTCATACGTTGTTTATACTATATTTACACTGAATCAAAACGGCATTTATGTAATGCAATACATTCAATATTTTTCTTACATTCATACCATAGTTAGACGGTGGTTATACAGTACTTACGCAATGTTCATATATTACTTATGCGGTATTTATACTCTCATATAGTATTTATACTGTATTAATACGGTATTTTCACAATTTTTATTTGATGTTCACACTAATGTTATACAAGTAATACGCCATTTACATAAAAATTTATCTTACGATAAATTTTGCTCGACCCATAACCTGTAATTCAAATACATTACTTCAAGGCTCAATTGCATTTTCAGAAAGCCCTAGAATTAAAAAAATTATTATTGTTTATATACCTCATCCAAACTCAAAAAAAAAAGATGTGAAGCTGCAACGCTCTCCAAGCACAAAACAAAAGTAATTCTTAAACTCATTATATCGCGTTACAGATGCCATAAAGGCGTATAAAAATTATACGCCCTTATGGCACCTAGGAACCACAAGGGCATATAATAAAAATTCTGTTTTTTTTTTAGTCCAAAAAATTTTTAGTTTGAAGAAAAACTTTTTTTTGCTTTTCTACACGTTTCATACAAAAATAAGTAATTCCCGAAAAAAAAAAACATTTTTTTGTACACCCTTATGGCTGCCGGGACCCACCTCGGGTGCCATAAGGGAGTATATAAAAAAATTTTTTTTGGGAACCGACGGATTTTTGTATGAAACGTGTAGCAATGCAAAAAAAAAAATTTTTTTTCAAACTAAAAATTTTTTTGGACTTAAAAAAAAACAGAAATTTTTTTATACGCCCTTATGGCTTTTCACCGGGACCTTTTGCCGGTAGACTTTATGGCATCTGGAACGCGATATGATTGAATAAGTATTTTAAAAAATCGAATTCGAAATACGAAATTAAGTTTAAAAAACGTTTAATTCAATTGAATAACTTTTAATTTTGTCGTGAAATTTATTAAAAACTGATCTTGATTCAGATGATTTATTTTATTCACAAATTTAGTTATAAAGAAGCTTAGGCTAACTTTGCGATTGACAGTCTCAAAAATGTAACAATTTTTATTTTTTTTAATTTTAAACTATTGTAAAAAATATGAATGAAATACTTAAATAGAACACGACCTACATAAAAAATAAATACAAATATTAATAAAATTAATTACTGAGACTGATGTTTTAACAATTTTATACATTGGATGAAGATTACTTTGAACTTTCCGAAGCTGATGGTTTATTCTTATTATCGTCTTCATTTGGTTTTGTACTTTTTTTTTCAACATTCCAATCTTTAAGACCTTCAGGAAGTGTCGTATCTTCTTCAAATGAGCCAGTGCCTTCAACAAACTGTTCATACGATGATTTTTCAGGAAATGGTCTTGGACCCAGTAATTCTATCATATCATCTCTGCTTAAAATTTCTTTTGCTAAGAGTCGTTCAGCAACCTAAAAATTCAAATCGTCAGTTTTATATGATATGTCATAATTTAAAGGGTTCTATGACTCTTGATCCTCCGACGAAATATCACGGACAAAACATCCCCGACAATTAATCCGAAATAGCTAGAGTTTTTGAATAAAATTTTAACGATTTTTGAATAAATATACAATGTTGTGCAATTACTTTTTTATTTTTTTTTACAAACTATGGCAAAAAAAATTTTTTGAAAAATTTCATGTACATTTTTAAACATGGTATAATCATGGTTTTTGTGTTTGTTAATTCGATATTAGCCTAACACGACGCGGATAATCGTGTTACGCCCTTTTAACATGGTTTTTGTGTGTGTTTATTCGACATTAGACCAACATAAACGCGGATAATCGTGTTGCGCCTTTTTATCATTGTGCCCATTAATAATTTTTTTTTATTCAAATTTGCGAAAACTATAACTAATTCGAAAAATAACTTGTCGGGGTTTTTTTGTCATAGGGATATTTTCTCGGAGATATTTTTTTTTTGAATATTTTGTCAGAAGATCAAGACGCCTGATACCAATTTAAAGAAATATGTATTTAACACTTAGTTTAGTTAAAAATAAAAAATATGTAAAAAAATTTGTGATTGATGAAGACCTTCATTTTGATCCTAACACTAATATTAATCTAATATATAAAATTCTTGTATTTTATACGATTCTATGAATGATAATTATATGTACCTTCACAACGTCATCTTTGTGTTCCAATAATAGTTTATGTGTTCGATCATGAGCTCTCGTGATGAGATCTCGTACTTCTTGATCGATTAATTGCGCAGTTTGTTCAGAGTAAGGTTTATCTACTACTATATCACCTTGTTGTGGTTGTTCAAAACTAACATTGCCCACTTTATCATTCATTCCATACGACGTTATTTGAGAATAAGCAATCTTTGTAATTTTCTGTAAATCATCTTGTGCACCTGTTGTTATTTTATTAAAAAATATTTCTTCAGATACACGACCACCAAGCGTCATGCACATTCGGTCAAACAATTGTTCCGTTGAGTAAAGATATTGTTCACGTGGCAAATATTGGGCATAACCAAGGCCTTTTCCACGAGGAATAATGGATACCTATAATAATAATAAAATAATTAATTACATATTTATACAGCGTTCCTCATCAAATCAGACGGTTTCAAAAACTTTTATCTTTAATTTTTTGATATTTTATGTACTTATCAAAAGACCTAAATTTTTCTTTGAATTTATCAACATTCAATTGACACGACGAAAAACATTATAAAAAACACAAAATATCCGAAATCTTATTATTTATTAAGTTCATTCTTCAATTTTATTCAAAATTTTATGTCATAAACTACTACTTTTTTTACCATTTTTTAGACCTGGGTTAATCATAGGTCCTTCGTAATTACTATAAATTTTAATGTGGAAAACTTGTTTCGCTAATTATAATAAAAACCAATTTTTATTGTTGTAAGTAAAATCCTTTGTTCTTCGGAATTGAATTTTTTTCGGTCATTTAAAGTTAAGAATTTACATCTTTCTCAGCGGTGCTTTTTGAAAAAATTTGAAAAAAAAAAAAAAATATTCATGATCATTTAAAAACAGCTGATGCTGATGAATTCTTAACGATCTTAGATTTAAAAATCAAAAACTTTACCAGAAGGGTTAGAATACTTTTTTTTTGTATGATCTTTTTACTTTAAATTACAACTCTTACAAAATCACCAACAATTTGGTATTCCGTAATTCTTATTTCAAATATTAATTCATTAATAACTAATTAAAAAAAAAAAAAACTTTCGACAAATACTGCAGTACCTTCAATATTGGGTCTGCATGCTGTAAGTACCAACCGGAGACAGCGTGGCCAGCTTCGTGATATGCTACTGTTTTTTTTTCTTCCGGTTGTAATACATTTGTCTTTTTTTCCATACCTGCGACTACTCGATCTATGGCGGCTTCAAAATTTTTCATATCAATATTATTCGACAAGTTTCTTGCAGCTATTAGAGCAGCTTCATTGCAAACATTAGCTATATCCGCTCCAGTGAATCCAGGAGTCAATGATGCCATTTTTCTTGCTAGAGCTTCCTTATCTAAATTCGACTTTAAAGGCTTTAAGTGAATTTTAAAAATCGATGCACGACCTTTAATATCAGGAGCCGGAACAAATATTTGTCGATCAAATCGACCAGGACGTAAAAGAGCATTGTCTAAAATATCAACTCTATTGGTTGCTGCTAACACTACCACATTTGTTGTTGTATTGAAACCTTAATAAAAACAAAAAAAAAATTATGAAGTTTCAGTTAATGACGGTTTGAAACAAAAAACATAGTGTTCATAAAGGAATGAATTAACTATGATTCAAACAGATTTTATCATAATATACTGATAAACTAAGTTTTATATAGTTTTGACTGTAATTTTGAAATTGTCAATAATATCTTAAATTTGAAAAGAAAAAAAATTTTTTTTTTTTGCAATTCCAACAGCGAAAGTATAATTTTAGAGCGATATTTGACCCGCCTGAAGTATTTTTTTTTTTTTTTTTACAACTAACACTTGTCTTTTTTCACGCACAAATATCTTAATACAATATATCATTGTACCCGAGCCCTACAAAAGGAAATTTCAAATCTAGTGTATTTTACTATTGTTTGTAAGTTTATATGGTAAGAGAAACATAATTTCAATTTTAATACAGAAGTGACTACTGCAATTGTCGTGGACACATGCTCGCTGATTTAGGGAGACCTGTAGTTAGCTAAACCTTCTTATTTCTTTCATTTTCTAATTGCGGCTTCACGTAGTACAGTGTCTTCACCCTATAAAGTTTTTTGAAATTATATATCTAGGAAGTTAACCTGGGTACATTACGGTCCTCCTACAAAATTCACGATGTAGGATGATACTTCATACAATAGAAAATGCTAGGTTTTCCAAGGACTACAATGAAGATGAAAGACCCCGTCTTGATATAGCTTTAACACATTTCCTTTCATCAAAACTAGAAGTCTGCAGACTTTATTTGGCCGATATTGCAAGACTACTGGTCGTTACAAGTAGTCCTCGCTAATAGGAGGCGCTACTTACTAACCTAGTTGTTATGACAATAGGATCCTGCAGATACGATTAAGTTATAATTTTCCACATACGTACCTAGTAACTATGTTCATAATAACATCCATATATAATAAAAAATCCACTAAAATTTCATTCCTTTTAGTTTTAATTTAATCTTAAGGTAGTTCTTTCCCAACCTATAGTTTATGCTACTGCTGTCTTTTTCATTCGCTAATTTCGCCTCTCTTACGGGCTATTGCTCACTAATTTCCACGCATGATATGACTTTATTTGTTTACTTTACTAGTTTATCAATGATTTCTCAAAAGCTATGTGGTAGGGAATTCCAGAATTTTGTAAGGTAGTTATACATGTATTAATCTAGGTAATATTAGTTTTTCATTAAATTCTTAAAATTTCTTCAATAAAAAAATAGTAAAACTTCGCGGTTTTCTCTCTCTTTTTCCATACCGCCTGTGAAAAATGTCATTTTCAAATGCAATTATCTTCGGTTAGACGTGGTAAATCGTCTCTAAATTTTAACAGCGTGTGTATTATGTATTTAAATACTTCTGTACGGAGTTTGGGAGATTCCTTGAATTTTTGCTTTTTGGGCCCAACTACCTTAACACTAAAAATAAAAAAGTATATCACAAACATACCATCCATTTCGACTAGAAGTTGATTTAGAGTGTTTTCTTGTTCGGAATGGCCTCCAATATTTCGTCCACCTCTTTTTCTACCAACTGCGTCAATTTCATCGATAAATAGTATACATGGTGCATGTTTACGTGCCATTGCAAACATATCTCTCACTCTAGATGGACCAACACCAACAAACATCTCCAAAAATTCGGATCCAGATGTTGTAATAAATGGAACATTGGCTTCACCTGCTGTTGCTTTCGCTAACAATGTTTTACCGGTTCCAGGAGGTCCTTATTTCAATCAGTTATTTAATATTAGTACATAAATAATTATTTACCCAAAAATAAAGCATTATGAAGTAATTATACCTGTAAGTATTGCACCTTTAGGGATCTTTGCTCCTAGATCAAGATATTGCTGTGTATTTTTAAGAAAGTTTACAAACTCCATAATTTCGATCTTTGCCTCTTCACAACCAGCTACATCCCTAAAATACAATTATTTAAAAAAAAGTTAAGTTGGTGTATTATTTAAAGCTTATTGACCATTTACTTGAATTGTACGCCGATTTCATTTGGATTTATTAATTTTGCCGTGGACTCTGTTACGCTACCAAATATTCCACCACGTTTTCCTCCTTTTCCGCCCATAAATGCAGCTGATCGACGCATGGCTTGTATCAAAACCGCTATAGAACATTGGTGTTAATTAAAAATAACTTACAAAAGTGAGAGTTTATTACATTAAAACAAAAAAGTAGAACATTCTAATCTATGTTTCATTCTATCACAAAGCCAAAAAAAAAGGGTTGGTAGATCTTAGTTTCTTCCGTTGTGTGTACTATTTTAAAAATATTTGCTATTTTTCTGCAGAAAGGTTAGTAAGATGTCAATTATTGACTTTCATAGCGGGAAGATAAAAAAAACCCAAATTTGACTTTTTTATCGAAGAGTACAAAAAATAGTTAAGCTATTCGAAATAAAAGCAAGACGGAAAAAAGTGTGAGATTTCAAGTGTCACGACTTTTATTGGCAATTGTGACCTTAGTAATGATTACCATAGCGACAGTACCATGGATTTTTAATTTAATTGCTCTCAATCGTTGATAATTTATTACTTTTTACTTATTATCAATAGCTAATAAATATAGTATGGGATTTCGATCTAACCGGGTGTATCGAGCGGCAATATTATATAGTCAATATTCAGAATTCAAATACTAAGAAATTATAATTGAAAATAGAAATATTATTTGTATCAATAATATTTTAGAAACTTACATAACTAGAGTAGAAACTCCAATAATTGATAAATACGACAACCACTTTTTGAAAAGGTATCTACTAATTTTTCTGGTATGCTAGATAAATCGTATATTTAACTCATTGGAAGCAAAGATTATTTTGAAACAAAAAAAAAAAAACATGAAGAACGGTACCTAGTTAGGAGGCTCCTTCTCGAAAAGTAAGTGTGATTTAGATTGTATTTGTCAATTATTAGATTGAGTTTAACTGTAATTATTAAAGTTTGTAACTTAGAAATTCAAAATTATTATCGTGTGGTAAATAAAAATTTATAATTTAATAATAAACAACAATTATAAAAAATCATTAACTTACCTAAAATAAGAAGTGTAGGTAAGTATGAACCTATTGTTGACGTCTCAATTTCTGATTTATACACAACAGGAAGATGATTCTGAGGTTCAATATTTAATTCCAATTGGGCATTTTCTAAGTTTCTCTCGAAGGTATCAGTGCTACCGATATTGAACCATAATGTATTCTAAAAAATCAAAGAAATATTGTTAAAAATTGATAATACTTACTTTCCATTCTTTTTTTTTTTTTTTTTCAAATATATTATTTGTACTCTCAGAAGGTCCAATAGAGTATGTAGTAAAAGAATAAGCATATACTAAAATGCAATCGTCTGAATAGAACCCTTTTTTTCTGTTTGGTATGTTTATATTTTATGTTTGGTAAGTTCATATTTCTTCCCTCAAGTAAAACGATATGATTTAAAGTTTGTTCCGTGTTACAGTATAGTTATTCTTCCCAATATTTGAAACAAACTCTAGGCTGATCAACTTATGAGCGGTTATGGAATCAGATATGACTTTTGAAATACTTCTACACAGTAATAATTTCTCAACTGAACGTATAAAAGTTGGGGTACTAATTGTAGAAGGTAATTGAAATATTACCACAAGATTACGAATAGAGTATCATCATTGAATTTTTAATTATTTTATTCGAATCATGCTAGATCTGCATTGGGTAGAGACTTGTGTGTTTTATAAACCTAAAAAACGCCAACTGTTCAATACTTGAAAAATATTTTTCAAGTACTTCAAAAAAGAAAAGAAAATTACTCAATTCTTTACTTCTTCAATCGTACATATTTTTATAACACAGAGTTATAATCTTTGCTGAATATATTCCTGAACTAAACTATTTTTAAGTGACTATTCTTTAATATTTATATCCTTATAGTATATTATAGTATATTACACCCCTTGGGAAGGAAAATAAGAAAAGCCTTAGATCACATGTAATGACGCTTTTCGCCCGAAGGGGAGAAAAATAACTATTTGTAAATTAACTCTGATTTAAAATTTATCTGTTCTCAATTTTTTTGACTATTTGATCATTCTGGTCTTGAAAAAGTCTGTTTTGAATTATCTCTATTTCTAAATGACTTTATGATTTAATCTTTAGTCCTAAATTTACCCAATCCTAAATAATTTTAGGATTGAGTATCTTCTTCTTTGGATTTAATCTCAAATTTCTAAACCGTTACCGGAAATTACTTCAAAAGCTAATGAAAAAATTCTTATATCTTATAAATGATTATTTTTGAGCTTTGATTAAAACAAAATTCTATTTTGTTATAAATAAAATAATAAAAAGTCATAAAGTCATGTTTTAATAATATATTTCTTCATAACTCGATCGAAAGTAAGCACCTTTACCCTCGATAGTAGAGAGGAAAGCTTACCATTAATTCTCTATTGGAATTACGCGTACGTCTTCTATAACAGTTGGAAAGAAAACTTTCTCATAGAAACCAATTTATAATATTAAAAAATTAATTAAATTAAAACTATGTGGTAAATGGTTATAAAATTTTGATAGAAGATGTTTGAAACATCGTTCATCTATTGGAAAGCTTTTTTTGTGAGGTCAAGTTTGCCAATTTTTTACAAGCCCTTAATTTCCGGAATTATTGAACAAGGACACTTAATAGAGCTTGTGTATTTTTGAATAATTTTAATTAATTATATCTCTTAAACAGTGAGGTAAAAAAAACTGATTTTTTGTCTATAGATGGATTTAATCATAATCTTTCGAATAAATATAAAAAAAAGGGGTCAAGTTTAAGTCATTTGGCTACCAAACTTCCTTAATTTGTAGCTTATATCATCACATGACTTTCATCTGTTACAAATCCAATTTTTTAGGTAGATGTCTTTGAATATCTATTTGTTATAGTCAGTCTCATATCGTTATTTGAAAAAATAAATTTTAAGACATTATTGCCTTTTAATAACGTGTTTTTTTCAATATTCAAACAAGAAATCTACCTATCCATGTCGGGTTCGGCCGAATGGCGCTTTTTTATTAATCATATTATTGTCAAGAGGCATGCTAAAATATATTGAAGAAATTTTTAATGAAGAGAAGTCTAGACTTCAGAACGAAAAGTCAAAAAAAAAAAAATAACAATGTTAATTTTGAAAAACTAAACTTCTATTGTAAGTATTAATTTGTGATGGCTTATTTACCTCTTCGACAAAAATTACTTCTGGATGTCATAAATGACAGAGCTATAAAAATCTTTCGAAATTAAATATAGATTACTTTCTGACACCTGATTTTTAATAATTCTTTGAGTTCATTTTTAATATTTGTGTGCTTTAATAGTTATTTCATTATTTAAATCGAATATGTCAATAAAATTATAACTGATTTATACCATCTAGTTGAGGTCACTATCATAGTTAAATTGAATAAAAGTTTCTTTTTTTAAGCTTATAATTAATTTACAATTCATATATCATGATTTTTCTATACATTGCTTTCGATGTATCATAAAATTTGTTTTGTTTTTATAAGAAATTATTACTCTCATGAGTTATTTATATTCATCTTTTGGAATACGCATGGTTGCGGTATTTTTTTTTTTTTTTGCGTTAATTTTTTGTTTCACTAAGCATTTAATAATTTTTGGTTTTGAAGTTCTATAGATAAATATTGTAATCTTTGCATGACAGTCTTCAAAAATTGTTCAAAAATCATAAATTTTTTTTTTTCCCAATTAAGGTAGTACCTCCACGAAAAGCATATTTCAAGAAACTTATGGAGTTTTTTTATCGAAAGATAAATATATTAATAATTCACCATCAAAATTTCAGATCAATTCACCGCACTGTTTTTGAGTAATTAATTTTCAAAATTGTATTTTTTACACGAAGAGGTATAGAGAGATGGTAAAGTTAGTATGAAATCTATTTGCATCACTCCAGTGGTGGTACTTTTCGTGGAGGTACTACCTTAACGACATATTCGATGGTATAAAAAAATAAAACAAAAAATAAAATCTTCTGTAAGACACAGTGATATTAGTATATGATATAATTTCTGTCTCTTTAAAAACAAATAAATTTCAACCAATGATGCAATAGAATTGACTCTCTTAAAGTGAGCCATTTCAACAAATATATGTAATAATTTAATGTTGTTTCATTAGAGGTAAATTATTCTTAAACTTGTCAACATTTATCTCAAGGTTATTAAAAACTGAGAAAATGTTCTCTTTTAGATGTTTAACATTTCTGTGAAAAAATTGAATTTATTCAAGTACTTACTGATCCTTCGACTGTATGACCAGGTAGTAGTCTCACTCTAACCCATTTTTTATTAACAACTTCTAATTTTTCCACCACACCTTTATTTAAGTAACTGAAAAATTTATATTAATTGTATTAGATCTATTGCAGTAAAAATTGTAATAACTAGAAAAGAAATTTATTATGCTAACCTGTATACAAATTCTCGCCACGTTATTTCTTTGGCACCGACTTCAAAATATACCATAGAACCAATTATACCAATGGCACCAATTATTCCAGCAATTACCCATTTGTCCCTGTCATTATTAAACGGTTTTCCACTACCGCCTCCACTTCCACTACCCCTCGCAGTAGGTTTGAATATTCCTGATAAAAACTGATTTACTGGTTTTTCACCAGATAAAGGCCGTGGTGGTGGTGGTGGTGGAGGTGGAGGTGGTGATGTACTCGATGAACTTTGTTGTTGACTTTGTGAAGTTTCAGATTTTGTGCCAGCTGATTCATTTGGTTTTGCCGATGTTTTTCCATCTACATAAAAAATAAATCAATTATTATATGATCAGTGAATAATTTATAAAGATAATCAACATCAAAATATAATTACTTGGTTTAAAGAATTTTTCAAACCCTTTAGGAGGCTTTCCAGTTAATAACAACCAATTTTGTTCAAGTGTCTCTCCACAAGAAGACAGTTTTATGTTATTTTTTAAATACAAAATTGAGCGACATAGCTATCAAAATAAAATAAATTAAACTTTACCTTATGTTGAATTACATCTAAAAACGCAATATGAGTTATAGGTTATAAAAATATTCTTACTTTAAATCGATTTCGGTTATTATTTAATGACTTAAATATCAATTTTTCTAGTTTGTTAGCAGATAATAATAACTGGTGAGCCATTGTTCATCAATAACTGTTAATAATATCATGTAAAATACAATATAATGAATTTTATGTTTAATTGCGGCTTTAAACTATATACCAACGTCTCGAAACCAAGTTCAGGTGATCTCTGCTACCATACTAACCAATTATTCAACTACCAACTTTGCTGGTTTTTTTGGTGATTACAATTGATGCGCATGCGTTTAATATAGTTCAGTAATTTGAAAGATACCTAATTAGGTACTTGTTAAATGAAATTACTTGATTAGATAAACGTATTTCTGAAATAATTTGAATTCATATCAATAAACATGATAATTTAACACAGCATGTCTAAATTAAAAACCATGATCGGAATAGTGATGTATAACATAACAAGCAGAGTCTTTAAAGTAATTAAAAAATTCACTTGCTCGGAGAAACACAAATCTTGATTGAAAAAAATCATTTTGAATTTTTTTAAATCAATCAGAAAAATTTTTGAATGTGTTTGAAGTTACATTCACTTCATTTAATGGAAATTTCTTAGTTTAAAAGCTTTTCTGTTTAATTTCAGTAAAGAAAATGATCTTTTAGTATCATCTCTTTTCGTATAGAAACTCACAAAAAAGCTACAGTTTACTACTTGTAGAGCCAGTTAATTTTAATTTATTAATAACAGATTGAATAATTGTTGTTGTACGTGTAAAATTACTGTGCAAATATTTTCTTAAAGATTTCGATTGCAAGCAAAAATTTTTTTTAATTTAAAAAGCTCAAGTACCATTTATTTGTTATTAAAATAAAAAAATCCTCAGTAATGCCTACACCCGCAGTGATACCCACACTTACCCTATTCTTAATTCAAATTTATTTTCTATTTTTGAATTTGGTTTTCTATAAAAAGCGTGTTTTTAATTTTTTAAAACTATTCCTTATTTAAATAAGCCAAAAAATTTCATGATTAAATTTTTACTTTTCTACCTTACCATAAAATTACCAACCAGTATAAATTAAGGTATTTTTCTCTTATTACATATCTAACCTTTAGTGCAGCTGCCAAGCAAAAAAAAGTAAATCTGCAGTTGCTCCAATATAAACACATATTTATAAATAATATTACATAAATTTAATTAATTCGTTTTTGTTGGATGTTTCGTTAGATGAACTCGTGCTTCAATAAGAGAAGATTAATACTTGTACAAATTATTTAAGCAAGATTTAATCGAATGTTTGTTTGTTTGTTTTTTTGATTATGGAGGAATTACTTGAAGTACAAACCAACAACATAACCAATCAAATTTCGCGCCCAACATCGAAAGCAGGGTTAATACTAATTGGCATTACAGGTAAAATTCGTCGTATAATCGCAACTCATGCCTTTTGTTTTAATCAAAAATTTATCGTTATTTGCTTTTTAAACTTTAAAAACACATATTCACAAAATTTATAAATGAAATGTGTGCTTGTTAACTCAATGTAATAATAGCTACCTCAACAACAAAGAGATTACATGTAAAAAATTCATCAGACATCTACAATTTCTTTTTTAATCAATAATATCACAAATTTTTTGGTCTATAATCAATTGCTAAAATAATATACTTACATTTTTTATTTTGGAAATTTCATTTTCTTCCTGAAAATTCAATTTAAGGGGACCCGGTGGTCTAGCGGCCTAAAATTTAAGCTATTTTTAAAATTTTATTTCTTTATAAAGGTAATGACTAATGCTTTCAAATTTTTTTACACTTATTCTATTACTTATCAACTACACGAAAATAAAAATCAAAACAAAAAAAAATTTTTTTTTAATTAGAAAAATGGTGGTGAAGTTCCCCTCTCAAAAAAAAAGGACCAGACTGGTGGGCGCTGAATGATCTCTCCCTCTGATCTAAAATAAAAAAAAATGACGGATTTTTAACTAGTATAAGTATAGTTATCGTCGGAACTAGAATAAAAAAAAATTAGAAAAACGGTTGACCCTAAAGGCCGTCCCTCCAACTTCCCGCCAATTCCATACCTACGCTTGAAATTGCACTCATGACGTTTTTGAGCTCTTCGAGCTCAAAAGTCTGATGGAAATTTGATAAAACACTATTTTTCAAATCTTCAAACCGCAATAATTTTTGATTAAAAAAACGGATTTCTACGCGATTAAGGACATTCGATGCAGTTTTTTAAGCCTCATAAAGAATCTTTGAGTTTAACTTGATCGGACTAGGAATTTCGGAGTAATTCCGAAAAAATACCTTTTTCGGTTTTCTTTCGTCAACGATAATTCACGAACGAATCAACCGACTTTGACCGGACTGGCGGCGATCGAAGTGGTTTTTTGATGTTAAGAACTGATTAGTTTTTGGAATTGATCGGTAGATCCGTTCAAAAGTTATTTTAAAAAAATTTTTTAATTAAAAAAAATTTCTTTTTGTAGTTTTTTTGTGATTTTTCAAAATATACCTGTTCGACTCGGTCCAAATTGTATTCAAAATCTAAGTTTAGTCAAGCCCTTTCGAATAGCACCAACTGCGATTAGATCGGTCAAGCCGTTCACAAGTTATGAGAGGTTTCCATACACCCCCCCCCCCCCCCCCCACACACACTGATTTTTACATTTGATTAATACCAACTTCAATTTCAGGTGGAATCGGTTTGGGACTAACTGTCATCAGTATTCCCTTTGTTAGTCCAGCATTAAGAAAAATATGTTTGCCTTATGTTCCTGCCACTAACCAGCAATTAAAAAACGTTTTATTAGCTTTGCGAGGAAGATCTGGATCCGTTATTGATTTAGGAAGCGGTGATGGTCGTTTGGTATACCTATCACAACAATTTATTTGATAGTACTAAGTATCTGCACTTTATTTTTAATTAAAAACTTTTAAATAGGTTTTAGCAGCAGCTAAGAATAATTTTAACGCTTATGGAGTAGAACTGAATTTCTGGTTAGTGACATACTCTAAACTTCTGGCTTATTCCCAAGGACTTTCTTCAAAAGCTGTATTTTACAGAGAGAATCTTTGGAACTTAAATTTGAGTAAATATGACAATGTAGTATTATTCGGAGTACAATCGATGGTAAATAAATTTGGTTTCGATATTATTTACAAAATATAAATTTAGATAAGACAACTTAAATTTAATCATAAACTTTTGAATAGATGCAAGAAATCGAAAGTAAATTTATTACAGAATTGAAGAAGGACTGTACAATCGTTGTTTGTCGATTTCCTCTACCAAATTTAGTGCCTGTCAAAACAATTGGACATGGAGTCGATCGTGTATGGGTTTATAAGCCGTTATGAATTTAGAATCATATTTTTTTCATTATTCATAATTAAACGTTCCACATTGGAGTGTAATTATTCTATGTAATTTTTGTAAATATAAAATCTTTACATGCGTAAAACATTATTCTTCATTCACCTTACTATGATAACGCAAAAGAACTAACAATTTTTCGCTTCATGTCGACTAAGAAGATGTGTTGGTTTATCATGTGTTAAAAACCCTATTCAATGATCAGCTCGATATAAAAAAATTTATAAAGGCCATTCAAGATTTTAAAAAGTTAGGAAAATTGTCAAATTTGATTTTTGTTTGTTTCTAATCTTTTTACTCGTTATTCTATTGTTTTTAAGATTAATAATTATGTACATTCTGAAAATTTCAAGTCGAAATCTAGATTTCTGGAAATCGTTCATGATTGAAAGTCGGAGATAATTTTCAAAAGTTGCTCAAAAACATTGCTTTGAATGAAAGTTTTAAGCGACTACTAAACATTTTTTTTATTGAACTAATTTTTAGAGAGCATCACCCTACTCATACTCACCTTACTCATACATCTTTTGTTTTTAATAATGGAGCTATTAAATTCGTGACTTTTAGGTTCATAGTTAAAATATGTTGAGTTGCAGAGGTGAAATTTTTTTTGCTTATTTAACATAAAATTTCACAAAAAAATTTTACCACTTATACTTCTTTAATTATAGGAGAAATTTTTAAGTAATTATTCACATCTTTTTGTTGCATATTAATCTATTAATCTAACATTGATATTAATAATGATGATGATAATAATATTGATAGAAATATCATACAACAAAAGGCAAAATTATTAAACATAAAAAAAATTTAATCGTTTTCATTTTTGAGACACATTAATTGATAACTTATAGCAATCCTTTCATTTCTTGCATGAATTGCATGTACGCATCATCCTTTGTTTTTGGTTGAGGTGGTTTAATGAGCTGCGTTTCGAAATTCTTTTCAGGCAATCGTATAATACTACTTGGTTTCCGCTGATCATCTCGTTTCACTCTTACTGAGGTAGGAAGGAACCTTGTTACATCTGCCGCCAAATTTCTTATCTGTGGTTTTGCTTCAATAGTCGTTGTACTTTTTCCGTCTTTGTCTTGGCGATTAATTAATTGAGGCGCTGCTGATAAAACATTTGGTGTTTTCTGTGGTGCAACTGTATTATTAGAACTTTGGATCTGAGAGTTAGATAAGTTTGATAAATGTGATAAATTCGAAAGCTGCAGTGTTGGAGGTGGCATGCGTGGTAAATTTGGCAGTCCAGATCTTAGCATTCGAGGCATACCTGGAGGAGGCCCTGAAAAATATTATAGATAAATTATGTTAATGATACTTGAGAATATATAGACATATATTAAGAATTTTGATTTATTATTAATGAAAGTTTTGATAAACAAAGATATTAGAATATTTTTATTAGATATAAGGCAACCGCAATAAGTCCTAGTTGAAAAATATTTTTTATAAAAAAAAAAAAAAAAAAAACTATCCACAAGTTTTGATGTTAATGGATGCTTAAGGACATTTTCTTTCTATAAACAAAAAATGGTAATTTTCACGATAAACAAAAACAAAATTAAGCATTTTGCGAATAGTAGGGTAATAAGGTCTGTACATTTAACATACTTTTTTAAATAATTGAATTATTTTATATTAAATGAAATAATTTATAAATATAAACTATTTTATATTAAATAAAATAATTTATTGAATCAATTATTTTATAATTAAATTAAATTTTATATTTTTGGTAATTGAGATCAATAATCGTGTTAATGTAGAAATAATACTGTGATTATTGATTTTCAATACTAAAGAAGTTTAAATTATATTTCAATTATTTAACTATGTTAAAGTAGATCTTATTATGAGACTATAATAAAATAAGGTCCAACTGTAAAATTTTCTAGTTTTATTTCAACTTGTAAAGCGTATATTGAACACAATTGTCATGAAAGAAATTTTTTTTTTGAGTTGATGAAAATTAAAATACCGAGGAAAATTCTCAAAAATCGACTGAAGTAAAAAAAAAAAAATTTGGCCTTGAGCTGTATTATAAATCAATGCTGGCATATTTTACTGAATTCTGATTTGTCTATTATTTACTGTAATTATTTTTGTGGTTGCTGTTTCTTGAAAAGAAATAGATGAATCAATATTTAAAATTAATCTGTTAAAAAGTTTAGTAGTTATTTCGAAAAAATAATTTTTTGAAAAATTTCTGACGACATTACTCAAACGAATGATAATGTAAATACGCGCACTAAACTGGTGTGGAAACAATTAAGAATATCTTCCTAAAATCTCATAACGTCAAGACCTGATTAAAATTTCATTTGTGGAAATCGAGTGAAAACGATAACTTCTATTAGAAAATTCTTTTACTTTAACTAAAAAAAAAAAGATACCTGGAGGTAACCTAAGGCCTATACGAGGAGGAGGAGGAGGTGGCATACGGAGATGCATTGGTGGCGGTGGTGGCCTATAAAGAAGAGGTGGAGGTGGCATTCCCATTGATGGAATATTATGTTGTTGTTGTTGTTGTTGTTGTTGTTGTTGTTGTTGTTGTTGTTGTTGCTGCTGCTGCTGCTGCTGTTGTTGTTGTTGTTGTTGGTGCTCTTGTTCTGGTTGTTGTTCTTGTTCTTGCTGCTGAGGTTGTTGTTGGTTCGAAACAACTGGGGTATCCGAAGATTCAGAAAATTCACCGTTTTCGGAATCGGACTGAACAGTTTTATTTTTCAATTGATCACCAGGTTGTGCATCAAGTAAACCTAGTCTGGTATTTAAATCTTGGGCTCGTTCTGTTTCTCTTTTTTTATGCACAACCTCCATTTCTCGCATGAATTGATCTATATCTTGCCCTGCGATAGCTAACATTTTCTGTTGGAGACTTGTGGGTTTAACTTTTTGAACTTCTTTAAACTTTTCTTTATCCAAATTTTTATCTTTGTCGTCTTTCTCTTGTTTTTCAACTTCATCGTCATCTGCGAAGCGTATCGTTCGGAACTTCGGACTATCTTTGGACTAAAAAATATATATAAATATAGATATACTAAAATTAATTCAAGTTTTAATGTTTAATGAAAATAATTTTACTATACCTTATCAGATAAATCTTCATCTTCAGCAAAAAGATCTGGACATGGAAAAGGTGGAACTCCTGGTGGATCTTTATTGGCGATCAATGACGAAGTATTGGATGTATTTGAGTATACGCTGCTTTTTTTTAGAATGCTTGGAGGTATGGGAATATTCATAATCGGATGATGTTGAGGCAAATAATGAGGATGTAAAGCATAAAGATGAGCAGCAGGTTGTGGCATGTCCGGTAATGGAATTTGTGATGTCAATGATCCTAAAAAAAATGACTTGTTAAAAAAATTCAATTTTTCTAATTAAATAGTAAATTATACAAACCTGTAAAATTTCGAGGCACATCACTGTTTGATGATGGCAATGGAATTTCATCAATTTGTACTTGTTGCGCATGTTTTACTGCTTCAAAGTAAGTTACTAAATCTACACGACGTCTTTCATATTGAATTAACTGCTCTTTCAATTCGATCCATTTTTCTTGATCATCTTTAGCCTACAATTAAAAATACATTCAGTATAATTCTAAAAATGTCGATTTAAAAATTTTAATTAATTATAAATGATTACTATATCAGTAAAAATATTATACTTACATACATTTTTAGAACACGATCTAAAGTTTCTTTCAGTTTTTTACGTTTATCTTTTAAAACTTTCTCATTCAAAGGTGGTGGTTGCAAAACATTGTATTCTAAAATTAAATATGACTATTAAAATAATAATATTCTTACTAAAAATTTTTAAATTCTGAATTATAATATCAATATGTATAGTTTTTTATTCAGAATAATTCTTCATAATCTTCGTAGGTAGCTATAAATTAAAAAAATTAAAAAGTTAAAATTTACAGATAAGTTTATACTCATAAAAAAAAAGTATTTAAAAAATGAGTCTAGTACAAGATTATGATGTTCAAAACGAGATGATTTTTTATGAAATGATCCATACATAAGTTAAACACTTCATATAAAAAAAAAAAATAATAAATAAATAAGAAAAATTCATACAGGTTAGAATCAATTTCTTATGCATAAAACATGTTTATAACATTTTTCTTACCCATTTGATCAATCTTTTCCATCTCTTCGATGATTTGTGTAGGGTCTTTTCCTTTCAATACGGCAGCTCGAACTAATTGCCTTTGTTTTTTGTTCTTTTTCAATTCCTTTTTTCGTGCTTCCTTGCCTAAATAGTGAAATTTATGCTAATTATTTTTATTGGCAAACAAAATATTACATTATAGTCATAACATTAACAACAACAAAAAAAAATAATAATAATAATAAAATTATCTAAATAAAACATATATCAATCAAAAACTTACGAGCTTGATCAGTAGGATTCATGTATTTTCCACTTTTAGTGGTGTTAATAGATCGGCGACCCATTTTTAAAATTTTTTATAACACTTCACCTATTAAAAATTTTTTTACAGAAACTTATATATGCAATTATAGAAATTTTTTATCTAAATTAGATTGTAAAACTATTTTGGATTTATAACAGAGACAGACGACGAGCTAAATTGAAAACAGACAGAAAGTATACACGTGTCAGTGTATTTAGACAATCTAGAAAGAGGAGATTGAATACTTAAGTTGCAGTCACGGAGCATTCTGAGAGAGCGGCTCTGTGTGTAGTTTACAGGTAAATGTAAAACTTTTTTGAAAAAAAAAAAATTGTGTATATCAATTATTACACAGCTTCCGCAATAGTTGGTCGCAGATAAATTTATAAATTTTTTCTTATAACTATTTCAAACAAAACATTATAACTAATAATTAGATAATTATTTTGAAAGGGAACATTCATAATTTTTTTTATCATAAAAGATTAAAAAAAATTTTACCATGAATCCTTTTATTTTTTTTTAATTTTATTCTTGACGCATTTAAGACTGTAAATTAGTTGATTATTAAAACTTAAAATTTCAGTTAGTGAATTTTGATTATCAGTTTCAAAAATTGCAAAAAAAACATCAAAAACATTCAGCTAATTAAAAAAAAAAATTGTTTTCTGTCCTCCAGCCAGAAAGCGTCAACTTTCGGGCCGCTGCGCTAAACGAAGTTGTCTCTTTCTGGCTCTGTCGAACAAAAAAATAGTACACTGACCTTGGCCAGTAAATAAGAAAGCCTCAGATCAGATGTTTGTCAACCTCGGCTTCGCCTCGGCCAACAATTACATGAGATCTGAGACATTTCTTACTTTACTGGCCTAGGTACGTAATTTACTATTTATAAGAATTTCATCGAATAACTATAACTTTAAACTCAAAAGCCAAATTTTCCAATTGAAATGTGGAATTTCGTTTCGATCGATTGTAAAAAATACGCTAAAATAAAATGCTTAAAAATAGTTTATTTTTCCATTTGTTGAGGCCAAAAATAATGAGGATTTTTCTTTTGAATAATTACTAATGATTCAAAAGCTATGTCAATAATTTTAAAGTTAATACAAAAGTGTTTTATGATTTTTCGTTAACCGTTCCAGATTAATCCATACTTTTCAAAGCTAATATTTATTCTTACATGTTTTTCGGTCTTATCCTTGGAATTTTTCAATTATTAGATTGATATTTCATACTGTAATTGCACAAATACATATACATACCATTCCAGTGCCATCACAGATCATTATCTTTTCTTATGTGTACTTCTATCCTACCCTCGTAACTTTTAGCGCGCATTTCTTCAGAAAATTATAACATAAACATACTACAGTAGCGCCACCTTAGTTCAATCTTTTTTGACATGCATACATATAGGTTAGCCTTAACAGGCTAAAAAATGATGCAGTTTATATATTTTATTTCATAATAATATGTACAATATTTAATTGCAAATTATTAATTTGTTTTGTGAAATAATCATTAGGCAATAAGTTATATTAAAATTCTGCGTGATATTAACGATTAATACAATGGGTATATGAAGTTAAACGGATATTTACCATCAATTCTAAAAGGTAAAACTTATTACTCTTTTCTCTCATAGAATTTTTAACGTATTCTTATTTATTTTGTAATAAAATTTAATCAGATTTATTTTCTTGAGTAAAGTTTTTTAACGATTGCAGTAATCAATCATTATGAAGCAGTGAAAATTATTTAACGTTTACTAGCAGTCTTCAAAAACATTTAGATTGTAATATAACGTGATATATCACTTACCAAATTATTTCATGAATATTTTTTAAATGAATTGGAATTTTAATAACTCAATGATTTTCTTTACAGTATTTTCTGAAATTATATAAAATGGCATCACGTATTACCGCTTCTGCTACTGTTCGAGCTGTCAAAGGAAGTAAAAGTTTACCAACTCGTGCTGCTCTCGTACTTGTAAGAATAAAAATGATAGATTTATAGATTTATTGGATTATGACTTTATTATAGATTTTTTTGTTTATTAACGAACAAATTTTGTTTCTAGACTCAAAAAGCTGTTGACAAAATAAGAAAAATTTTGCATAACAAAACAGATTGTGTAAGTATTATCATCAATAACCTAGCTTATTTGTTTAGTTGTTTCCACGTATTTATTATTAATTTCTAAAATATTTCTTACATAACTCTTCTCGAACACAAAATTATTCATCAGTAATTTTTGCGTCAGAATCCAATGTGAAATCACAAATTTTTCAAACCACTTATACAGGATGACTCTTTATTTACCTGATCAAAAACGATCAAAACGATCATAGAGCTTTGCTAAAAAGACAATTCATACATTATTTTTTTGTCTAAATATTTGTTTTTAAGAGCTGCGTAACAATCTACCCAATTCAGAAACTATAATAAATTCTGGACAAGAACCTTTCATGGTTTTTCTAGAAAACAATTTTTTTTTCTACACTTGTCCAACAAACCAGACAACCGTGATTAACCGTGATACTAAACAATTATCTTCACGGTCATTATTTATCTTTGTAAAAACTAAAATTGAATATATCAACTATTGATGAACTGACATTAGTCAGATCATTGTATTTAGTTCTGAAATTAATTTTCGGATCTTTTCTAGATTGGTTTAAAAGTCAGTGTTCGTCAAAGAGGCTGCAATGGGCTAAGCTACGTTTTGGATTACGCAACTGAAAAGAGTAAATTAGATGAGGAAGTTATACAAGATGGAGTAAGAGTAATTATTGATAGAAAGGCACAACTTACCCTTTTAGGGACGGAAATGGATTACATAGAAGGCAAATTAAGTTCCGAGTTCGTATTTAACAACCCGAACATTAAGGGTACTTGCGGCTGTGGGGAAAGTTTTTCCGTATAATAGATTTTTTTTGTTAGTATTGTACTATGTAAATAGATCAATTATTTTGAATTTTAAAAGAAAAATTTCTACCTGCAAAACACGTCTCGGGTAAATGCTGTTAAATTAATTTTACCTCTGTATATTTTATTATTCGAAATAAATTCATAAAAAATATTGAAAATAATAGTCTTTAAAATGGTCACTTGGCAGTTGAAATGAAAGTAAATTTTTTAGTGTTTTTTCAATAGGTATTTTTGAACATGAACATATTAGATATCTATTTTATTTTTTTTTTTTTTTTCCTAATTGTGTAGGAAATAGTAGTTGTTGTAGAAAAAAATTCTTTTTATAAAAATATTCGTCGAATTATTAACTAAATGATGGCACAAGAAAATTTTAGTACTCTCTTACCAGGAAAAAGATATGAACGATTGAATGTGGTAGACAGCGGCCGAGGCGGACGTGCTACGCCGAGCGCTGCTCCTATGCCGAGCTTCCGAACATACTTCTACTTTCTGCAATTTTCCAGGCTAAATAAAACTTTAAAAATAAATGACATTATTAAATATTTATTAAAATTTAGAATTTATTACTTTACAGATTTTGTAACTTTCATGACAGAACTTTTGCAATAATTTGAAATAATTTTACACTTAAGGGAATTATGTTTTAAAAAATCATATTTTAAAAAAATTGAATTTAATTTCTGT
>JZSA01002154.1:0-41775 GCA_000956155.1 Cotesia vestalis
TTTTTTTCTACAACACCGAGAAGTTAGTTAAATTACCATTTGTTTATTATGAAACTAATTAATTATGAACATTTTTTTTTTTTACGTAAATTATTTTTGTTCTATTCATCTGCTATTCCGTAGCATACAAACCGAGTTTCATTAAAATCCAGCAATTATTCACTGATATATTTTAATTTAAAAAAAAAGTACTCGAAATTTTTACTCGATCATAAATTTTTGAAAAATTGAAATTTTGAAAAATTATTTTAGGGTATTACTTTCAACCTATAAAGCTACCAAAATATGCTCATAGATATATCAAAATCGAATAGTCGATTTTTAGTGGCCCGCTTAAGAAATTCTGACTCTTGATGAATTCAAATTTATTTTGCTGAGAAGATAAAGATACGGGTTTTATGTAACTCCAGAATATAATTATGATATGTTATAAGTTATAAGTTAAAAATTCTAGATTCAATGTACAACATGAAAAAAATGTATTAGTGCTCGAAATTTAATGTATCTTTTCTAAATTATTAATTATAAGTCGAAATTTATATTCAAGGATTTTTTGAATCTAAAAATTTCCTTAAAATTCGATTGTAGGAATATCAAACTAAATTTTATTTTTTTTCCGCCGAAGAATAAAACACGAAAAATTAAAAACTGTGAATGTCTTCATTTTTCGATTTTTTCAATTAAGAGGTAAAATAGATGGAACCTCACTTTTACATAATTGAAAAACAAATAATAATTTTTAAGAAACTGTTTTTCTGGAATCAGCTAATTTTTTTTTCTGTGTAGTTTTTATATCCAGAGATAAAGAATTTTTTTGGAGATCACTCTCGATGCAATCAAAAAGCACAAAATATTTTATAACTATCTTGAGATGATAAAAAACTTCTGTTTCGTTTACAATTTGGCGTAAAAAAATATTTCATTTTCATTCTTATGCAATTAATATGAAATTGATCTAAAAATTTCATGAATAACTTGGGCATTGAATTGCTAAAATACTAGTTTTATATTTAGTAGACGAAAATTACACAAGGTATACATAGGTTAATGAAATCAGATTTACATGAAGTTACAAAAAATAAAGTTCATTGATTCAGTATAAAAGATAAATTTTCTTGTTTACAGCAAAATGACAACTTTTCACATTTCGATTTTGTCAAAAGAGCATTGCCTTTTACTAATAATCATATGCTGAAAATTGAATAGATAAAAGTTAAATAATATTTCTTTTATTGAATATATGTGTAATTAATACTTACATAAATGTCTGATCATGCTGTTCATGAATTGTAGTTGATCGTCGTGATTGAATTATACCTGATTGATGATTGTATAATTCTCGCATGAGAGAATCTTTCTCTTGTTCAAGCAGACTAATTTTATAGTTTTGTTTATTTACTTCCTATAATAAAATGAAATAAAAACATTTAAAAATTTTAATTAATAGGATATTTTCAGGCAGATTTAAGAAAATTCTATTTGTTATAATTACATCACAACATAATATGTTTTAGTAAGTTTTATAAATCTCAAGAATTTTATTGGTTGAAAAACTGAGAGATTAATTTAAGCATTCAAATTCCTAAGGCCCATGAAACACTGCGTTCAATGGTGTATTATTTTCATGTTTTGGTTTAAAAATGTATGAATGATAAATTTTCAAGCTCTAAAAGTCTATTATTGATTTTATCGACTTTATTAAGTTTAAAAGGTACTCCAATAATTTAATTTTTGTGGACAATACTTCATAATATCATTTATCATTTTAAAACTTTATCAATTCGAAAACTTATCTTTTGAATTATTTTGAACTAACTTTAACATGTACGGTAATCGGAAAAAATAGATCCACCACTATTATTCCGAATACTATTTTCCTGACTACAGATCATTTGAAAAAGAACATGTTCGTCAATATTATGACCAACACTTTTCTTTTAAAATTTCAGGATTTAATTTTTTCGAGTTTATTTTTTTCAGAATTCAAAATAAACATAGTAATCAAATAAATTCAGAAATTAAAATTTCATTTAATATTCAGCTAGCAATAGCCACTAAATGATAGCATATAATTTTCAACAAGTAACGATAAAATCGCTTGACTACTTTGGAAGTAATAATTGTTACAAAATTCCAACGCATTGAAATCTATGAATTTTTAGTAATTTAATAGAAATAAATAAATTTACTTATCGAAAAAAAAAATAATTAATATCGCGAAATCTATTTTTTAGTTCGGCAACTAAATAATCTTTTTTTTTCTTACCTCAGTTAATCTGCAGTTTTGATGCTTTAATCGTGATAGTATATCTTGATTTAGTTGTGGCGAAGATCGATTCAAAAATGCTAAATTCATGTGAAGAGGAAGACCACCTCTTTCCCAACTGTTTATAAGAGCTGCTAAATGACGATTCACTTCAAGAATACGTGCACGTTGTAGTTCTAAACGTTCCTGTTGAGCTTCAGTCCATTGTTCCTGTGTGAAGTAAAAATGATTTTATTCACTACTTATTACTTTCAATGTGTACTTTTTTCATTTTTACCACATAAGAAGCCATTTCGCCAAGATGCTTTATCTTGTCTTGAGTTGTGGAAATTTGTTGTAAGTACCAATCTCTAGCTTTATCAATAGCTCCAAAACCTTGAAGCAAAATGTCTTTTTCTTCTTCAATCTGTTTTATTCTTTTCATCTAAAATTGAAATTATTATACAAATTAGTTGTATTATATAAAAATAAATTAAAATTAAAAGTATTTCATTTCATTAATTTGTTAGATAGTAACTTGAGTAGTTAATGATTTAATAAAAGTGTTTACTTATACCATGTTATAATCAATGCCATTTTGCAAAGTATGCCTTCTAGACTCTTTTTTCCTGGAGATACTTTTTTTTTGAGCAATTCCAAAATGATTAGATTGCGTTTCTATCAATTTTGTATCTCTTATATTTTTTTGAGACTTTGATAAACTTCTGGCGTCAACATTATAGTTTGGATTTGATGCTTGTTTTTTTTGAGGGCACTTTTCTTCGTTCAACATCAGTCCTACCTGCCAATTATGTAACGTTGTTCTTATTTCTAATTTGTCAAAATTACGATCAGTGTTAAATACACGACCTTCAGTAGCAGCACCAGTTCTCGGAGGTTTTGGAGGACCAAATATTTTGACAGTTTTTATATCACTAGTTGATCTTCCTTTAGTCATATCTAACGAAACATTTCGTGGATCTTTACGTGGTTCCGATAATTGAGGCATGCTAAATGTACGTTGCTGTAATATAGCATTGTTGGGTCGTATGGTGGCTGTATTTGAAGATGTCACTAAATTTTTTATAGGATTATTTATTTTCGAATTCGACACTGAAAGAGGTGCTATAAATTGACCTTGATTATTTACAGATCCAATACCGTTTTGCTTTTGTTGCAAACATATCTTTAAACCAGAGCAAAAGCGTTCGAATGTTAATAATCCATCTGGTGAAGTGAATTTTTTTAAGTTTTCAAGCACATCTTTAGGTAATTCTTGCGTCCCATCATGTTGCCATCGTTTTTCGATGTCTACATATTTGATAAATCCAGTGTTTTCATGGTCCATAATCCCAAATAATATTCGCATAGCACTAATAAAGCTTTTTGGAAGTTCATCCATTTTTAACGATTGCACTTGTGCCCTATCTTTTAAAAATATTATTTATTTTTCTTAACTTTTAAAACGCTACAACATACATAAAAATATTGCAAATGATTATGAAGAATATTGTTTACGATATCGCAAAAATACATCGTAAAAAATATTTATAAATGTGTAATATTACAGGATACTTAAATACTTCCACATTTAAATGAATACTTCACTTAAAAACAAACTTGGTTTTAATATTATTTTTACGTTGAGCATTTTAGTTTACAGCCGTTTATTGACTTTCAAGAATGACAACTTGTAGATAAAAGGTGGTAATTGGACAAATAGTTTTTTTTTTACGCTCAAATACTTGTGTCATCTTAAAAATTTACTTGAAAATAGAACCTTATATATAACAAAAAGAGAAGGCACTTTAGGTTTCCTACTAATTGACAATAGAAACTTGGGGCCAGGCTATTATTAATGTCTGAATCTTTACACTGTATGCTTACTGTACTAATTTTAATAACAAGTGAGTTCAGACATATAAATGAGGCCCCTAGTGGAATTTTTCGAAAAGACTAAGAAATAGGGACCGAGAAAGATGACTATGATGCCATCTGCTGAAAAAAATTTCAAACATCATGCTGATAATAGTATATTTAAAATCGCGAAGTTCACCAGTAACAAATATATATTACATTTGTGATTGACTCTTAGAACGTACAGCACTTTATCCTGTAACCCAATTCACTTTTTAAAACCATCTGGTGATTTCAAAACAAACTGATATAATTATAATAAAAGGATAGTATTAATTTAAAATATTTTACTACAAAACTATGGTCAGTTAAATCATATACAAATAGATTAAAAAAATGAGCTTTTTAACAAAAAAATTTGAAAAACGGTTGACTTTGCAGGCTGTCTCTAAAAATTTCCGCTATATTCGATCTTAGCTCGCTCAAAAAATATTCTATTATGAAACTTTAAGCTCTCTTAGGTTCAAAAACATAAAACTTTTATACATTTTCAAGCTTGAAAATCTAGAGGTTGTTGAGAAAAATTTTTTTTGACAATTTTGAATTGTGATATCTCCCAAACAAATCAACCGATTTTAATGCGGTTGGCAGCATTCACGTCATTTGATAGCACAATCAAATAAAGAAGAATACTCTACGCTTCTCTCTCTCGAACATCTTTGGATCTATTCGACCGATTTTGATGAAAGCATGGTCTGCAGCATTCGACGTTGTTTTCGGAGGTTCAGAGCTAATCAGATTATTGAAGTGATCGGTACAGTAGTTTAAAATTTATTCCAAAAAAACACTTTTTCAAAAATTTTATTTCATAGTTTCTTTAAAATTGATCGTCCTAAATTGGTTCAGCTTTGTATGAAATCTAAGGACAATATAATTCTTTTGATGTCGTAAACTACGTTTTAATCGGTCTAAGCCGTTCAAAAGTTATGATTAATGGAAATTTCTTAGTTTAAAAGCTTTTCTGTTTAATTTCAGTAAAGAAAATGATCTTTTAGTATCATCTCTTTTCGTATAGAAACTCACAAAAAAGCTACAGTTTACTACTTGTAGAGCCAGTTAATTTTAATTTATTAATAACAGATTGAATAATTGTTGTTGTACGTGTAAAATTACTGTGCAAATATTTTCTTAAAGATTTCGATTGCAAGCAAAAATTTTTTTTAATTTAAAAAGCTCAAGTACCATTTATTTGTTATTAAAATAAAAAAATCCTCAGTAATGCCTACACCCGCAGTGATACCCACACTTACCCTATTCTTAATTCAAATTTATTTTCTATTTTTGAATTTGGTTTTCTATAAAAAGCGTGTTTTTAATTTTTTAAAACTATTCCTTATTTAAATAAGCCAAAAAATTTCATGATTAAATTTTTACTTTTCTACCTTACCATAAAATTACCAACCAGTATAAATTAAGGTATTTTTCTCTTATTACATATCTAACCTTTAGTGCAGCTGCCAAGCAAAAAAAAGTAAATCTGCAGTTGCTCCAATATAAACACATATTTATAAATAATATTACATAAATTTAATTAATTCGTTTTTGTTGGATGTTTCGTTAGATGAACTCGTGCTTCAATAAGAGAAGATTAATACTTGTACAAATTATTTAAGCAAGATTTAATCGAATGTTTGTTTGTTTGTTTTTTTGATTATGGAGGAATTACTTGAAGTACAAACCAACAACATAACCAATCAAATTTCGCGCCCAACATCGAAAGCAGGGTTAATACTAATTGGCATTACAGGTAAAATTCGTCGTATAATCGCAACTCATGCCTTTTGTTTTAATCAAAAATTTATCGTTATTTGCTTTTTAAACTTTAAAAACACATATTCACAAAATTTATAAATGAAATGTGTGCTTGTTAACTCAATGTAATAATAGCTACCTCAACAACAAAGAGATTACATGTAAAAAATTCATCAGACATCTACAATTTCTTTTTTAATCAATAATATCACAAATTTTTTGGTCTATAATCAATTGCTAAAATAATATACTTACATTTTTTATTTTGGAAATTTCATTTTCTTCCTGAAAATTCAATTTAAGGGGACCCGGTGGTCTAGCGGCCTAAAATTTAAGCTATTTTTAAAATTTTATTTCTTTATAAAGGTAATGACTAATGCTTTCAAATTTTTTTACACTTATTCTATTACTTATCAACTACACGAAAATAAAAATCAAAACAAAAAAAAATTTTTTTTTAATTAGAAAAATGGTGGTGAAGTTCCCCTCTCAAAAAAAAAGGACCAGACTGGTGGGCGCTGAATGATCTCT
Organism: Cotesia vestalis; assembly: GCA_000956155.1. Classification (NCBI taxonomy): domain Eukaryota; kingdom Metazoa; phylum Arthropoda; class Insecta; order Hymenoptera; family Braconidae; genus Cotesia; species Cotesia vestalis. The sequence continues at coordinate 6,446 of JZSA01002154.1, forward strand.
CCCTCTGATCTAAAATAAAAAAAAATGACGGATTTTTAACTAGTATAAGTATAGTTATCGTCGGAACTAGAATAAAAAAAAATTAGAAAAACGGTTGACCCTAAAGGCCGTCCCTCCAACTTCCCGCCAATTCCATACCTACGCTTGAAATTGCACTCATGACGTTTTTGAGCTCTTCGAGCTCAAAAGTCTGATGGAAATTTGATAAAACACTATTTTTCAAATCTTCAAACCGCAATAATTTTTGATTAAAAAAACGGATTTCTACGCGATTAAGGACATTCGATGCAGTTTTTTAAGCCTCATAAAGAATCTTTGAGTTTAACTTGATCGGACTAGGAATTTCGGAGTAATTCCGAAAAAATACCTTTTTCGGTTTTCTTTCGTCAACGATAATTCACGAACGAATCAACCGACTTTGACCGGACTGGCGGCGATCGAAGTGGTTTTTTGATGTTAAGAACTGATTAGTTTTTGGAATTGATCGGTAGATCCGTTCAAAAGTTATTTTAAAAAAATTTTTTAATTAAAAAAAATTTCTTTTTGTAGTTTTTTTGTGATTTTTCAAAATATACCTGTTCGACTCGGTCCAAATTGTATTCAAAATCTAAGTTTAGTCAAGCCCTTTCGAATAGCACCAACTGCGATTAGATCGGTCAAGCCGTTCACAAGTTATGAGAGGATTACATACATTCACATTCACATTCACATTCACACACACACACACACACACACATACGGACATCGATTTTTTCATTTGATTAATACCAACTTCAATTTCAGGTGGAATCGGATTGGGACTAACTGTCATCAGTATTCCCTTTGTTAGTCCAGCATTAAGAAAAATATGTTTGCCTTATGTTCCTGCCACTAACCAGAAATTAAAAAACGTTTTATTAGCTTTGCGAGGAAGATCTGAATCCGTTATTGATTTAGGAAGCGGTGATGGTCGTTTGGTATACCTATCACAATAATTTATTTGATAGTACTAAGTATTTGCACTTTATTTTTAATTACAAACTTTTAAATAGGTTTTAGCACCAGCTAAGAATAATTTTAACGCTTATGGAGTAGAACTGAATTTCTGGTTAGTGACATACTCTAAACTTCTCACAAAAACACAAAAACACACAAAAACTCGATTTTCGAAAATCAATCTATTTTGTTGATACATTTTTTTTTTTTAAGTAGAATAAAAAAAAATGTCCATCATTTTAATAATGTGCATTTTTCAGTAAATATTTTATGTACATTATTTTTATTTGCACTATTTTGATACAGTCAAAAATTAACACCACGAACAATATAAATAATTATTAATATATAATATACTTTTCGTGTTAGTTGATAAGTTATCACGATACAGTAAAAAGTTTGATGCAGATTTTTTTTATCAGCACTTGTAAAAAATATTAAAAAAAAAAAAAATTTCATTTGTCGGTATCCATACTACTTTTAGAAATGTTTACGATTACCACCACGTATCCAGGTAAGCTTTTGAGTTGCGCTACTTTTTATGAAGTAGGAAAAAAACAGTTTGTGAAGCGCTATGCTTTGAATAAAAAACAAAAACCTTCGTTGAAATGATTCTTGACCAAATTAAAAGACTAATTTATTTCAAGCATACTAATCATTTATTTCAAGCACCTGTAATCGATAAGTGTTATTTGAAAAAAACATTTAGATTTTATAATGATTTACGAGAAGAAAGAGTATATCCTCTTTAAAGAGTATATCAGAAATTTTCAAAAATTGAAACAAAACGGAAATTATAATCATGCCATGATTAAAATCAAACTTAAACTTTATTTAAAGACTATAAGCTCATACGGCAACCACAAATAAAAAAAAAAAATACAGAACTTAAGTAACTTCTATGATTTCTTCCAAAAAGTATGTCAGGAATTATCAGTAGAATTTTTAATTATAAAAAAAACGATTTTTCAAAAAAATGCATTCTATACATTCTAATAAATAATCTTATTAATAACATGTTATAAAGAAATTTCTCAAAAAGTTACGTCATGATAACAAAGTAAAAAAGATAAATCTCTAATAAATTTTTTTAACAATGACTCTTTGAACTAAAATTACTAATACATTCTCTACTTTGAAGTTTTAGAAATCATTAGTATCATTCAAATCACTCAAATCTGGAATAATTAACTTCATGATAAATAATAACTATTTTTCACTCGTTTTAAATGAATTCACTGATAAAACGTGTAAAAAAATTGGCATTACTAGAAAGCCAATTATTTATGTTGATTAATACAGTAGGTAATTTTTAAATTAATAAATGTTTAAAAATTTCTAAAACATTTAAAATTTTTTTTTTAATTATGTTTTTGCGGCGAATAGTAGTGCCCGGTCAATACTAGCGTCGCAGATCATAATAGTGGGGATAAAACGGAACTTTTCTGCCGTAGATCAGACATTCAATTATATATAGAGTCATTAAACTTTTTAACTGCAAAATATTGTCATTCATTTAGGTAATTTTTTGAAATAGTTATTGATATTAATTAAAATTAAAATCAGATTTTGATCATACTTTAGTCAAAATGAACTTTGAAATATTATTTTTGTATGCGTAAAAATATTAAAAAAATATTGTCATTCACTCCATCTTATTTTCATACGTAAAAACATTACTTTATTATTATTGATGTCATAAAACCGATTAAATCAAATAATTATTCTGAAGGCATAGGATTTACAAACGTACGTGTCATCAGACACGTAGATTTCATTTAGAACTTGTCAAATGGTCATTGACTCAGCCATTAATATCAACAATATTAAGTATTATTGAAAAATAATTTATTTTGTTTAATTATTATTTTGAAAGAATTATACCGAATTAATTGAATACTAAATATCTTGATGAGTGTTTAACAATAAAAAGGACCGCCTTTTTCAGAGAGGGGATTCCGAAAATAACGTCACTGCGTCGTTTCGTCCGATAGAGAGGGAATCTCCTGTGTGAAACTGGCGCAAGGGCTTTGCAGTTAGAGAGCCGGTAGCCCTCGAACCTATAAGTGAGCTATTACCAAGGCTTTCCCTGAATAAGAAGGTATTCTAGAAAAAACAAAAAAAAAAATTAGCAAGACATTTTGTAATTTTGGTTGATATTTTTAAACATTTTTTGTTATGAGACTAGTGGATATCCTTTTATAATTTTGTATTCAATTACTGTAATAATCACCTAATTGTTAGATTTCTTCAGAAGTGCTATTGAAAAGAAGATAAGACATAAGAATTGTTAATTGATTGAATATTAAATATTAGTGGTTAAATAAATTTTTTTTCGTTTTTTTTATGAAAAAGATTTTGAGCATTTTTCTCTTTTCTTATCCAGAAGAATAAAAATTAGAAGGTAAGTAATAAAATTATGGATTAATTAAATTATCCTTTTGCGTTTTTCTGAATAGATTTAATTGAAATTTTAATAAATTGAACAACTTTTACTTACTTTTTCAATGTTAGAGAGAGATATGCCAGTTTTGTTTCAACATGAAATAAAAAATTATTTTCTAGTGATGAATATCGGATTATTTAAAAAAGATGTAGTTGAACCTGAAAAAAATCAATACAAATGCCGCGTCCGAATAATTTTTAGTATTACAAGTGAAATTTAATTTGAAAATTTAGGTTGTTGGATATAGGAGGGGTTGTTACTAAGGGCTATAATGTGACATGAGTCTATAGTCAGAATGTGAATGAATCATCAAATAACATAAGAATTATACGACCAAAATTTAGTATCTTTTACGAATTTTTAATTTTGAAAATGAACATTCTCAATCATAGTAGATTTAAAAAATTAAAAAAATTCCGGAATTCAACAAAAGTCAACTTCAGTGCAATGATTAAAGTGTACTTTTTTTCTAGAGATGAAAAATCTGATTATAATATTTTTTTTTTCAACTAGTAGCTCTCACGAACAAAACATTTTATTATTAATCATGAATAATGACGGCGATCAATATAATTTTTAAATATGAGTGATTAAAAAAAAAAAAAAATATCGGATTTCTACTCATCCCTGATTTAGAAAGATGATTTGAACTGATTACCTACACGTTAATTGTATATCTATATAGTATTTAAATCCGATGCTTTTAAATCATTTCAAAATAGATTTCTTAATTCGAGATTAGTTTTGTACTTAAGAAAAATTGCATTTTTTCTTTGCTCAAATATATTAGCTGTTCGAAATATCTATAAAAATTTCGATTTCCAATACTTCTACGGCTCAATTTCTCGAAGTAAAAATTCGTATCAATTGATTTATTACTCATCATTTAAATTAAGGGATTTAAGGTTTTTAACGTGAAAAAAAAAAAAGAAAAAAAGGACAGAAAATTTAACCATCCAATATCTGTAATTATTAAAACATTGACAGATATTTACATCATGGACTCCTTCGAGAAAACGATAGAACGTAAAGAAGAAAGTCCAGTATTAAATCAAACTACAAATGATCCTGGTGCAATGGTTATCGATACAACAAATATGATTTCAACAACTCCTGGATCTCATCAACATCCACCACCTTCACCTCTTAGTGGATGTTATCTTTTGGTTGTGCTTCCTGAGCCACATGCCATCCAACATAAGCATTTTATTCTTAATAAACTTGCCAAAGGTAAATTTATTCATCTATCAATTTTTAAACTTAATGAATCACTCATAACATTCATGATTAATCATTATTCAAAAGTTTGGGTTTTTTAAGTCATGTTTGACAGTTATAATTCCTTAAGTATTGCAAGAGTCACTAAGATGTACAACAATCGCCAAAATAAGCTACTTTACTGCCACACTTAAAAGTAGTATGATAAAGCTAAATTTATCATGGTATTCGGTCGTTCCCCTTAAGCTCTATCACGTATACATTTTTTTTTTTCGTTTACTGTACTCTTTGAGAATTTTCAGACGTTATTATTTTGTTTTAAACTTGGCCGTGAAATATCTTCAGAGAATTCCTGGAACAGAGCAATATTCCTTTTCTAAAATTCATATTTTATTTTTTATTTTTTATCTTGATGAATACATATTATCTTTTTAAACTAATGAAAATAAATTCGTTAAGTAATTTTTTAAAAAATCAGTATGACACGAAAAAAATTATATATTTGTCAAAATTAAACTATTTTACTGAGGGCGGATCCTGTGACGTCATAGTTACCGCACCCCCTGTCACGTGGTTCTTTGCGGCTTGAATCGATCGGCGCTTATAACTGCTTTCAATTCAATAAAAATAAATAAGTGTGTACACAATATATGTAAAAACACAACTTCATTATTACTGATATGTATATAAATATTATTCTAGGATTTTTGTCTTGGGATAAAGAAAATTGCCATGTTGATTTAGAAAAGGAATTAGAAGCTTTAGTTGCACAATCACCCGAAGGTGAAGAAGCTCGGAACGGTAATTAAACAATCAAATACTAAGCACTTTACAAGACGTGTAATAATTTTTATCAAAAGTAAATATAAAAAAATTATTTCTCAGGGGAACGGTTGATCCAGTATGCAACAGAGAATCTTGTTACTGAAATTTTAATTCATCCACAAACTAATACATTATTACAGTGTATTAGAAATCTTTTAGCAAGCTTTACAAAGCATCGTCATATCATTCACGCTGGTTATACGTTTAGTGAAAATGGTTCCTGGATACTGCAGGTTTGTTTTTACTTTTTGTATAATAGTATAAAATAAATCCAATAACTTTTTTTTACTATTATAAATAAATAAAGCATTATTATTTATATGATTAAAAGAATAAAGAAAATTTTGTTTCTTGGGTATTCATTTGATAAAATAGAGTTTTTTTGGTACAATTCAGTATTATTAGAAAGGTCAGATGAAGATTTGAATTTATGAATTTTCAAGATTGATTTATTTATTTTGTTCTGAACATGTGAATATGGATGTATGTTAAATATCAAATTAACATAATATTATTAATTCTTATAATTAAGAAGATAAGGAAAATTTTTACGGGCATATATTGATTTTAAAAGGTATCTTTATTATTCATTCTGATAATATCAAAAAGGTTTTGATGTGAATTTGTGTCTTTTCACGATTTTATTGGTGACAATCAATTTTTATGTTATTTTTGAAACATTTTCAAACAGCATTGGTTCTATAAGTTTATTTCGTCACATTTTTCATTAAATTATTGGTAACTGATAGCAATAATATTTTTAAAATTACTTAAAATATGTATATTGTAATTAAAAATATCGAAAAATCATTAGCCCCTTTCATTCATAAGTCATAATCCTCGACAATCACATAGTATGTGCAGGTTGATAGTTGTAATTATTTTTTTTTTTCAATATTACTATAAATTACTTTTGTTGTTTTACTGACTATGTATTGATATTAATAGGATGGAACCTTCAGCTTGGCTGATTTTTTTGATGCATTTAATGAGCATGACGTGCAACGAGTACTTCGAGCTTATGAGAATAATGTGACAATTGACATAAGCTGTGCTGGAATTGGTGAATGGTCTACAGAACGATTATCTCAAGAACCTTCTACTCGGTAATATTTTTTTTTAACAGAAACTTACATGGCTGCCCTAATTCAAAACATAGTCATTTTAGTTCCTGAGATTTTTACGAATTCTCAGACTTTACAAGATTTTTACAAGACTTTAAAAACAGAAAAAAGTTTATCCTTTAAATTGATAAAAAATTTAATTCATGTATAAAATATGTATTAACACAAAATTTTCAAGAAATAAAATTATGAGATTACTCCTTTGAAGTAATAAAAAATATAAGAACACCCAAAAAAAAAAATAGATCTAAAAATTTTGCAGTTACTGTGTTTTGAAATAGTCGAGCAGCATATTCCATATAACTAAACAAATTGCTAATTTTTGTCATTATTTATTTAGCTCATGTAGGATCCGTTTAAATCCCGAAGATATATTATCAACAAGATTACCAGCGATTACGAGCTTTATTAATTATATAGAACAATATTTAGTTACACAAACATTAGCTCAGTTAATGCAGCCATCTGATGTAGTTGGTAATATCCGATTCAGTCATCCGACACTCTATGTCTTCCCTGGCGGTCAAGGTGATGCAGCTCTTTTCGGTATAAATGGCTTCAATATGTTAGTCGACGGTGGTTTTGCTAGAAAATCATGCTTTTGGGATTTCACAAGACATTTGGATCGACTGGACGCTGTTCTTTTTACAAGAGTAAATAATAGTAATATCGGTGGAATGTCCAGTTTTCTTCGTAAGAAAAAAGAGACACAAGTTTATCCTCAAATTGGACATTTTTTTGGTAATATATTCGAAAGTAAGCAGTTACGTTCATCTGATGATAACAAAGACGATGATCCCCTTATTATCAGCCTTATTGATCTTGGACAAGAACTTGTTACAAATTTAAAACATATTCATTTACGTCCCCATCTCTGTTATAGGAGGCAGGATCCGATAAATCTGTATCATAAAGTTGGACATGGTACGTTAGATATGTATGTCTTAAGTCCAGTGAAAGACAGTCGAGAAGTGAAAGATTTTTTATCGAAATGGACTGCTGCTGACCATAAGCTTTTTGCTGATTCACATAAGAAAGACTCAAATAATTTTGCATTTCCAATTAGAAATATGGTATCGATCTGCGCTTTAATAGTTTGGCAACCTGCTAACCCTGAAGATACTATTACAAGAATTCTTTTTCCTGGAAGTACTCCACAACATACAATTTTTGAAGGTATCGAACGATTAAAGCATCTTGAATTTTTGAAGCATTCAACGTGTTCTGCCAAAAATTTATCACCGGCTATATCTCTAGCTACATTAAAGGAAAAATCTACAAAACTTAAAATGAACCAAATTGACAGAGAAACAAAGCGGACAAATGAAACAAAAATCACTAAACGTGAAACATCGGAAGTTAAAGTACCAAAAATAGAAAGTCAATCGCAGAAGCAAGAGACAAAATCTAAAAAAACAAGTGACTTAGAAATTAAAAAGGTTGATAATGCAAAAGAATATTCGAAAACAATGATTGACTTGAAAGAATCGAAAAAAAACGAAAAAGATATTAAAGACATGAAAAAAGAATCAAAAAAAGATTCGCAGAAAGAAAGTGAAGGAAAAAAATTTGAAATGATTAAAACTAACGAAGAAGATAAAAATATCGTAAACAAAGAATTAAAACGAAAAATAGAACGAAAAAAACAAGATCCTAAAGATTCGAAAGAAATGAAGATAATACCACCAGTAGGAAAAACCGAAAATAAATCTGAATCTACTAATAGAAAAATGAAAATTTCTACATCAAAAAAACCTTTAACTGGATTACCCACTAAACCAGAACTTCTAAAAACATCAATGCCTAAAACGGCCAGCAAACCTTCTGCGAAGCAAATATATCCACCAGCAAAAAGTACTAAAGATGCAAATAATAGAAAAGTTTTAGAACAAAAAAATATAGAAAAAATAACTTCTAAACAAAAGCCATCTCCACCAGTTGCTTCAACTGAAAAGAAACCTGTTGTTCGTCGTATAAAATCAACTTCCAGCCCCAGTAAAAATCGACTACCAGGAAGCCCAATGAAAGTAGCAAAAGTGACTTCTACAGTACCTACCAAATTAGAAAAAGATACTATTCAAAAAAAACTTAAAAATGAAACAGAAGCAGCTGATTCATCAACAGTATCAACATCATCAGTTGTTGATATGGATTCAATGAAATTTGTTGACAAATGCTTGACTGAAAAATCTGAAGACATGTCACTTGATTCTATTGAGAATAAAGTTCTTGCTGATCTTAAAGAGGAACGACAAGTTGTTGAAGAAATTGAAGCTGTGTTGCAAAAAGCTGAAAGAATAGAGAATACTCGAGATAATCTCATAAAAGATAAGCATGGCGTTTCAGTAGATACCGGTAAAAAATATGAAGATTTGACTGAAGATGATGTGACTGTAGAAATGGATGAAATACCAAGAAAATCGACTTCTCGGAAAGCTAGTCAGGAACTTACTGAAGAAGATGAGTATTTAATTATTGAAAAAGAAGAAATGTATACGGAAGATTCTGTTCATAGTGGAGAAACAGAGCATAAGCACTTCTTAGATGTTGTTCAAACAGAAAAAAATCTTGTCCATGATTCGTTTACTAAAGAAATAGAGGATCAAGAGATCATTCGAGATGATAAAGAAGATGATCACAATGATGATGATGATAACTACCCTTCTAATTATGTTGATAATGAAGGTTATATGGATGATGATGATAATGATGATGATGATGATAACGACATTGATGATGAAAATGAGGATGTTGAGGATGAAGAAGATGATGGTGATGATGATAATGTATTAAAGAAGGATAAGGAAAACGACAAAGATGAAAAAGAACGAGAGAAAAACAAAGAAGACAGAGTGGATAACGAATACCACAAAGGCACTGAAAAAGACACCGTGGTTGAGAAAGGAATTGTTGAAGAGCAAGAAAAAAGTGACAAAAAAACACATGACGATTCTGAAATTGAGAAAAAAGAACTGCAAAGCACAAGTATTTCTGTTTCTAAAGATAAAAAATTAGAGGAAGAAAAAATAAAAGGAGTTACTTCAGCTACTACAGACATAACTCCGAAAAAAGGTACACAAAAAGAGCTAGTTGAAACAGATAGTGAAGTCGTAAATAAAGAACCATTAAGTTCAAGTCCAGAGAAATTGAATTTGGAAAAAAAAGCAAAAATTGACACTGATTCAAAACCAGAGATAGGAAAAGATACTCAGATTCGAGAGAAATTCGAAGAATCATTAGAGAGAGTTTCAACTTTGGAATCTGGAGCCACTACAACAGCTCCAACTTTACCAGAAGATGAGCGAATCTCTATTGAAGGTATGAAACCAACTTCTTCAGAAATTGTTAAGCAAGGAATGGTCGAGGACATAAAAAAAATAGAAACTTTTTCCAAATCGAAAACCATTCCTTTAGCTCCCATAGAGGTTCCGGAATTGAAATTTATCAATAAAGAAATAACGCAACAACCCATTCCTGCTCTTCCAAGAGATATTGTAAAAACTCCTGATGAAGTGGCTGATTTGCCTGTACATGAGGAAGTGGATCCAAAACTTTATGAGATAGACAATTATGATACAAGTAAGGAAGACAAAAATCAATATACCAAAGAATCAGTTATTTCTTTCAAAGAACAAAAAAATATTCCAGAGGTCTATAGTAAAGCCACTGATAAATGTGAAAAAGGTATTGATAAAATGACTGAAGGTACTCGGAGAGACTCTGAAAAAGATATTGATGAAAAACTGTTTTCAAAATCAGGATCTTCAAAAAAAAGTTTTGATGCAGATCCATTATTGTCAGAAAAGAAAACTGAAAAAGATCATCAATTAATCCATGATGACGAACAAGTTGATGCTAAACAAATAATGGGGCCAAATAAAGAAGGTAAAGAAATTGATATACCTGAAACAATTTTAATTAAAAAAGAGATTATATTAGATACTCACTCACTACAAATTGGTGAAGTTAATGAGAACGTTGTAAGTGTTGAAGATGTTGAAGCTTTGTTAGAAGAAGCATCTAAAAAGTTTAAAACCGTAAAAGACAGTCTACGAGATTCATTAGAGTCATTAGAAGAACATATAGTTGAAGAAGAGTTCAAAAAAACCACACTAGAACTTGATAATGATAATGAGATAGAGGGAAAATTAAACAAAGTAGCTGAAAAGTTGGAAGAAATAGAGCCAAGAAAACAAAATATTTTAACTGATATAACCTCACAAAAAATAAAATCAGATGTATTAAAAAGCGATAGTTCTGATTATGTTGAGCGAAGTGATACCATTAGTCCTGTTAAAAATATCAAAGATGCTGTAAAAGATGTAGGTGAAGTACTTGCAGGAACAGCGGGTATAATTATTGATGATAAACCAAAAGATGTCGTTGATATTGTCAAAAAAGTTGCAGAAGTACTTAAGGATGATAGTTTTCTTCCGGTTCAGTATCTAGTTCAAGATAAATTAAAAACTGAAGTTGAAGACGATTTGAAAGATGAAAAGTTATCGCAAGATCATCATATGAAAGTACTGGATACTTCATCATCCATAAGGAGTAGAAGTGAGTCAATAACTGAAGCTAAATTAATGTGTGCTGAATTATTAAAAGATGATGTGGTGCCTCATTTACAAGAAAGTGCTCTTAATGAAGATATTAAAAGTTCTGACGTGGATGTTTTAGAAGTTGGAATTGAAAAGGTATGTGAAAAAGTGAATACCAATCTGCAAAAAGATGATTCTCATCAAGCCATAAGTGACGTAGTAACTTCAGAAATCGCATTTGACCATAAAATGATACCTACAACTGCCGAGGTAGTCTTGATTACCCCAGATTCAATGCCACCATCACCTAAACTCTCGATAGAACTTCAAGAAGAAACTTCTGTAACTGAAGATGTTAGAAATATTATTAAAAATAAAGATAATATTTATGACATAATTGAAGATATACTGTTAATTGAGAAATCTATGATTTCTGATCAAGTGTTAGAATTTATTTCTATTCGTAAACAAATTCCTAAACAGGAACTTATTGTAATTATAGACCAAATTATTTCTAAGGAATATCTGTTACAAAGTAAAGTAGATGAAGCTAGTAAAATGAGTAAAGTGGAGGAAGAAATAGCTGATGACATTAAAAAGCATCAACTTGAAGATTATATTCAAGAAAATTATCTAAAAAAAAATATACCAATCACTTTAGAAATTTTAGAAGAAATAGCTTTAAAATATTCATACCCAAGGTTTTTAATAATTGAAATTATTGAAAGTATTATTACTATGAAAGGGATGATGAAATCATCTGTAATAAATATCTCTGAGAAAGCTCTAATACAATTAGCTCAGGAGAATGTTCCAAAACAAGATCAGAAAAGTTCACTTGACGATAAAGCTACAGATGATATTCAATACGATGAGGTTGCTCAAATACCAGATAAAGTGATATCTGAAATCAATGATTTTATTTCAAAAGAATTTATAGAAAAAAAGAAAATTATTGAGATTAATGTTATCGATAGTATTCATCAACAATATTTTATTTCCAAACGAATTATTATTGAAATTATAAATAACTTAATTATAAATAAAAAATTAAGAAAACAGTCAGTTGTGGACAGTGCCGTATGGAATTCCTATGAATCTAGCGATGGAACAGATGAAATTTTGAAAAGTGTAAGAAAGGATGAGAATGTAAACAAAGCCGTCAGTGATTCTTCAAAAGATTCATCGGAGAGAAGCGAAAAAGGTTCACCTACTGAGGGTGTGGATGAAATTGAACTTAATAATCGTGGTAAAATCAAATATAGAGATGAAAAAGAAGAAGCCATAGAAGATATTGAAAAAGGAGACAAAAATTTTGATACAGAAAGTAATATTAAATTAGCTAAATCATCTTTGACGAGTTTAGAGACAACACCATCAAGTGAAACAATACTGACAAGTGACCTTAAAGAACAAATTATTTTTAGTAAAGAACAGAAAGGAGCTGAAGATGAAAAAATGAATACTAAGGCCGTTCAAGATGAAATAATTTCACAATCTATTACACCAAGCACGAAGTATCATTCAGTTGAGTCTGAAGTAAGCAAAAAAGACGATGAAAAGTCTATTCATACTATAGATAATTCACTAACGAAAACGGATAAGCCCTTGGAATTCGATAATAGTGAAATTTCAGGCAATGAATTATCATTGTCACGAAAACACTCAATATCAAAAGATCAACGTGCTTTGATTGAAGGTGAAAAAGATGATAAAATTTCAGATATTCAAATTGATGATCTGTCAATCATACCGAAAGTATTAAAGACAGAAACAGAGAAAAGTTGTGAATTAGATGATGAGGAAGATAAGAAAACGGCAGAAGGTTCATCAGTGTATAACGCAGCAATAAGTCTTGATAAAATGAAAAATCTAGAGGAATATTCAACCCCAGAATTAGATATAATTGACTCATTGTCGTCGCAAGCGTTAATTACACCGACTCAAGATAAGTATCCAGTAGACAGTGCAGAAAATGTGCAGGATTTAATTGGATCGCATATTACATCAGCATTGCCAGAATCAGGCGAAAAAATAGAACTTTACAAACATCAGGAGGAAGTCAAACCACAAGCTTTTTCCAAGACATCATCACCAACATCTGACAAAAGTTTAACTGAGAATCGTAGAGATGAATCAGAAGTTTCAACCACATCGAAAGAGACACAACCTGATGTAGTTCCAGAGAACTTTGGAAGCTCGAGTACAACTGCAGAAAGTAAGTACAATGACATTGAAATTGTTGCATCACAACTAGATATATCTCATCCTCAAAAAAGAAGCTCGATCGATCAGGAAAAAGAAGATGAAATTCAGAAAAAAAGCTTGGTAACTTCAATAGATGTAGCTTTCGTTAGTATCGATGATACTATAGACCGAACAGAGGAACAAAACAAAGGAATAGAACCAATGATTTTTTCAAAATCACCATCTGATAAAAGTTTATCTGAGCATGGTGAAAATAAAATGAAAATTCTAACTGAAAAAGAGAGTAAAGAAGTTGAAGCACCAATTCATTCAAAGTCACCATCACCAACATCTCATAAGAGTATTATTGACGATCACAAAGATAAAACAGAAGATCTGACAATACTGACAAAGTCAACTTCTTCTGCATTCGTAGAAAAAGCAAAAAGCTCAAGTTCGATTGCAGGAGATAAGCATGATGATAGCAAAGAAATTGTTTTACAACAAAATTCATCAGCTGATCAAGAAAGGAGCTTAATCGATCATGGCACGGGAGTCGAAGTTCAGAGAAAAGATTCAGGTGTTGCAATAGATACAGCTTTTAGTGATATTCAGGACACAACTGACCAAACTAAAAAAGATAGAGAAAAAGAAAAGTCACCAATTCTTTCTAAGTCAACATCACCAACATCTGATATAAGTGTTACTGACGATCATAAAGATAAAACAGAAGATCTGTCAATACCTACAAAGTCAGTCTCTTCTGCATTTTCAGAAAAGACAGAAAGTCCAAGCCCGGTCGCAGGTGAAGAGCACGATGATATTGAAGAAGCTACTTCACAGGATAAAACACTTGCTCTGAAGAGAATTTCAATCGATCAGGGTCAAGATGTTGATATTCACAGGAAAGATTCAGCAGTTGCAATAGATACAGCTTCCGGTGATATTCAAGACACTAATGGCCAACCTAAAGAACAGAAAGAAGAAGAAAAGTTACCAATTCTCTCAAAGTCAACATCACCAACATCTGATAAAAGTGTTACTGACGATCACAAGGATAAAACAGAAGATCTGTCAATACCTACAAAGTCAGTGTTTTCTGCATTTTCAGAAAAGGCAGAAAGCCCAAGCTCGCTCGCAGGTGAACAGCATGATGATATTGAAGAAGCTACTTCACAGGATAAAACACTTGCTATGAAGAGAATTTCAATCGATCAGGGTCAAGATGTTGATGTTCACAGGAAAGATTCAGTAGTTGCAAAAGACACAGCTTCTGGTTGTATTCAGGACACTACTGACCAACCTAAAAAACAGAAAGAAGATGAAAAGCCACCAATTCTCTCAAAGTCAACATCACCAACATCTGATAAAAGTGTTATCGATGATCATAAAAATAACACCGAAGATATGGCAATGCCCATAGATTCCTCATCTTTTGCAGTCCCAAAAGAAGTAAAAAGCTCAATATCAGTTGAAGGAGATGTGCACGATGATATCAAATTTGATGTATCACGACATGATATATCACCTATTCAGAAAAAAAGTTCAATCGATCGAGGCAAAGATGTCGAAGTTCACTTGAAAGATTCAGTAGTTACAATAGACACATCTTCCAATGATATTCAAGACACTACTGACCTACCTAAAAAACAGAAAGAAGAAGCAAAGTCACCAATTTTGTCAAAGTCAACATCACCAACAACTGATAAAAGTGTTACTGACGATCACAAAGATAAAACAGAAGTTCTGTCAATACCTACAAAGTCAGTCTCTTCTGCATTTTTAGAAAAGCCAGAAAGCCCAAGCTCGCTCGCAGGTGAAGAGCATGATGATATTGAAGAAGCTATTTCACAGGATAAAACACTTGCTATGAAGAGAATTTTAATCGATCAGGGTCAAAATGTTGATGTTAACAGGAAAGATACAGTAGTTGCCATAGACACAGCTTCCCGTGATATTCAAGACACTAACGATCAACCTCAAAAACAGACAGAAGAAGATAAGTCACCAATTCTCTCAAAGTCAACATCACCAACATCTGACAGAAGTGTTACCGACGATCACAAAGATAAAATAGAAGATATATTAATACCTTCAGAGTCTTCATCTTTTGCAGTCCCGAAAGAAGTAGGAAGCTCAACACCAGATGCAGGAGATGAGCACGATGATATCGAACTTGCTACATCACCTATTCAAACGAGAAGTTCAATCGATCAGGGCAAAAATGTTGACGCTCACAGGAAAGATTCAGTAGCTTCAATAGATACTGCTTCTCGTAATCTTCAAGACACTAACGATCAACCTCAAAAACAGAAAGATGAAACAAAGTCACCAATTCTCTCAAAGTCAACATCACCAACATCTGACAAAAGTGTTATCGATGATCACAAAGATAAAACAGCAGATCTGATAATACCAACAACGATCCCATCTTCTGCAGTCTCAAAAGAAGCAGAGAGCTTAAGTCTGGTTGCAGAAGATAAATACGATAATATTGAAGAAACTACTTCACAAGATGGTACACTCGCTCAGACGAGAAGTTCAATCGATCAGAGCAAAGATGTTGAAGTTCACAGGAAAGATTCAGTAGTTACAATAGACACAGCTTCCGGTGATATTCAAGACACTACTGACCTACCTAAAAAACAGAAAGAAGAAGCAAAGTCACCAATTCCGTCAAAGTCAACATCACCAACATCTGATAAAAGTGTTACTGACGATCATAAAGATAAACCAGAAGATCTGTCAATACCTACAAAGTCAGTCTCTTCTGCATTTTCAGAAAAGGCAGAAAGTCCAAGCCCGGTCGCAGGTGAAGAGCACGATGATTCAATACCTACAAAGTCAGTCTCTTCTGCATTTTCAGAAAAGGCAGAAAGTCCAAGCCCGGTCGCAGGTGAAGAGCACGATGATATTGAAGAAGCTACTTCACAGGATAAAACACTTGCTCTGAAGAGAATTTCAATCGATCAGGTTCAAGATGTTGATATTCACAGGAAAGATTCAGTCGTTGCAATAGATACAGCTTCCGGTGATATTCAAGACACTAATGACCAACCTAAAAAACAGAAAGAAGAAGAAAAATTACCAATTCTCTCAAAGTCAACATCACCAACATCTGACAAAAGTGTTATCGATGATCACGAAGATAAAACAGAAGATCTGATGATACCAACAAAGATCCTATCTTCTGCAGTCTCAAAGGAAGCAGAAAGCTTAAGTCTGGTTGGAGGAGATAAATACGATAATATTGAAAAAGCTACTTCACAAGATGTTACACTCGCTAAGACGAGAAGTTCAATCGATCAGGGCAAAGATGTCGAAGTTCACAGGAAAGAATCAGTAGTTTCAATAGCTACAGCTTTCGGTGATATTCAGGACACTACTGACCAAACCAAAAAAGATAGAGAAGAAGAGAAGTCACCAATCTTGTCAAAGTCAACATTACCAACATCTGATAAAAGTGTTACTGACGATCACAAAGATAAAATAGAAGATATAGTAATACCTTCTGAGTCCTCATCTTTTGCAGTCCCGAAAGAAGTAGAAAGCTTAACGCCAGTTGAAGGAGATGAACACTATGATATTAAACTTGCTGCTTTACAACAAAATATATTATTTACCCAGAAAAGAAGTTTAACCGATCGTGGCAAAGAAATTGAAGTTCAGAGAAAAGATTCAGCAGTTGCCTTAGATACAGGTTTCACTCAGATTAAGGATACTACTCAACACTTTGAGATACAGAAGAAAGAAGTGAAACTACCGACTTCTTCTAAGTCTCCATCTCCAACATCCGATAAGAGATTTACTGAGACTCATGAAGATAAACACGAATATCCACCAATGCCTACAAAGGTACAACCTTTTGCCGTGTCAGAATCGGCCTCGAGTGTGATTGCAGACGTTAAGCACGATAACATCAAGACTGCCGCTTCACAACAAGATTTAACATATACTGAAAAAATAATATCAGTTGACGAGAGCAAAGAAACAGATATTCAGGAAGAATTGCTACGATCTGACAGAACATCCGCTGAATCCAGTGCAGATGCATCGCAGAGTCTAAAATCACCTATACTCGCACAGTCTTTATCAATTCTAGATAAGGATATTCATCAAAAAATGGAAGACCTGAATGAGGCAGAAAAACTAAGTAGTCTTTCAATGCCATCATCACCAAAGTCTGATAAAACTTCAGCTGTACATGGTGAAGATGAAACGAAAGTACTTGAATTACCGGTAACATCAGTATCTTCAGTCGTTTCCGGAAAATCAATAATCTTAAATCAGGTTGCTTGCGATATGGATGATAACATAGGAATAATTGGGCCGCAACAATATTTAATGACTTCTCATAAAGACAAGTTTATAGATGAAACAAAAGAGCAAAACATCAATGTTAAGGAACTTATTTCTCCAATCGATACAACCTTAAGTGATATTCAAAGTTCTATCGATCATACTGATGGTAAGTGTAAAGAAGAAAAATCCAAGAGTCCTTCGATATCGGCATCATTAAGAGGTGATGAATTTTCAACTGACTACGGTGGTCATGAAACGAAAGATCCACAATTAGCTATTACAAAATCAGATCAGACGAAGAGTATCGATGAAAAACAAGCAGAACAAAGTCATGGCAAAGAATTGGAATCTCCTATCATCTCTCAGGAAAGGGAAAGATCTATAGACCAATTAGAACCTTGTGGTGATGATAGATCTATCGCTTCAAGAATATCAACATCACCATGTTCTGATGAAAGCATAGCTGAAGGAAGTGAAATTGATTCAAAAGATGTTAAATTATCTTCATCGTTACAATCTTTAGTAGAATTGAATGAACCAAGAAGCTCAAGTCAAAAAGACGATCTTACATACAATCAGGACCAAAAAGAACAATGTAACGAAAAATCTTCATCTTCGAAATCACTAATATCAAATGAAAAGAGTAGCTCCACTTGTCCACAAAAAGATCAAATTCAGAAAATTGAATCTTTAGAATCTGTAATTCCAACAAAGCATGAAGAATTTGAGAGTAAACTCATGAAGGAAGTACACGATGATGCTGATAGTACAAAATTACCAACGTCTAAAAAAGTGAGTCAAAGCGAAATCCCAGTGGATAATAAGATTATAGAAGAAGAACAACAATCATGTGCTAATAAACCGGTATCGCTCAGCTCAATCGCATCGAGTAAAGAAATTAAAAATTTGGATCTAAATTTAGAAGACGATAAAGATACAATTCAAACTGAACCAGCCGAAGAAGACAGTTTCGTTGATCAAGCTGATGACTGTGTCAATCTGAAAATAGAAACTGGATCGAAACCGATGACGTCAAATTCTGATCAAATTGTAGATGAAGGTCAAGAAAATCAGTCAGATGATTTAAAGTCATCTTCAGCAACACAGTCGGCACTATTGATAGAAGATAACAGGAATTTAATTGAAGAGGTTAAAGATGACAAATATAGTATTGGTGAAGATATAGTAAAAGGTCAAAAAGAAAAAGTAGAGGAAGTAAGCTTATTTTTAGCATCTGAAACGTCAGTACCGTCAGATAAACCACAAAATCTAAGTGTGAATGTTGATGTTCAAGATGCTATTAAAATTATAGTATCATCAAAAGATAGCCCAGTTCAAAGAGACGATTTGTTGGACAGAGAAAACGAGTTACACCATGATGGAAATTATATACCTCCAACATCACCAGTAACTAGCCAGCAATTTATTTCAATGGATCGAATCCTCGAAAAAGAGGGCATAGAAAAAGTAACTACTTCATCATCTCCACAGAAAGAACTTTCAGATGAATCAAACAATTTAACAGAAGATGGGGATGAAGAATTCAATAGTCACCACGAAATTGAAACGCCATCAGAAGTGTTAAAGACTGTGGATTTATTGAAAAATAAATCAGATAAGGACGAAGGATCTAAAACATCAAAAACAACAATTGCAGATACAAAGCATTTCACAGAAAAAATGATTGAAAGTGGTGAAGATTCTGAACCCAATCCATCCAAACTTGCATATGACGACGAAGATGAATTATCTTCAGTTAGTTCAAAAAATATTGGTGAAAGCTTGACAGATGTCAATAAGTCAAACATAAAGCTTGATGAATTTAATGATGAAAGAAAATGTATACTGACACAAAAAAATGATATTGAAAAGTATATAATGAGTCAATATGTGATAAAAGGCCGAAAAATTGTTAATGATAATCTTGAAGAGATTGTTAATCTTTATGATGTTTCAAAAGACATTGTAGTTGAAATAATTGAAGAAATTTGTAACAAAAAAAATATTGAGATGGAATTTATTTTTCCCAAAGATGAAAATACAAAGTTTAATACTGAATTTTTAATAGCAAAGAAAGAAATTCAACCGACTGATTTAATAACGGACAAAAAAGTAGATGTAGAAAATAGTGAATTTTTAATCAAGAATAAGGAACAAGAAGAGATGGAGAAAAAATATGAATTTTATGATGAAAAAGAAAAAATTTCCATAACTGAAAAAAAAATAATGGAAGTAGAGTCCAAAATTCAAGACAAATATATAAACGAGAATAATAAAATTTCTTGGTCTGATCTTGATGAAATGGAAAAAACTTTATCTGTACCTAGGTATATATTAATTGATATAATTGAGAAGTTAATAATAAAGATGCATTTATCGCGAAAAACTATTTTTGATCAAGTTATTTTGGATGAAAGTCATGACGGAAATGAAATTTTCGATCGACGATCTAGCAAGCCAGTAACTGAATGTGAATCCTTTGAATGTTCAACGTCGGAAATCTTAGACCATGACAATAAATATGAAAGTCAATTTCAAATGTCCTTTCCTAGTACAATAACAGAAATGCGCACAACTCATATAACTACTTTTAGTGAAAAGTCCGCTGATGATTTACACTCCGATCCAAATCATTTTGTAGAGTCCGCTGAATCTTCAAGGTTAACGGCAACATCTTTAGATACAACAAATATCGAAAAAAACATTATTAGTGATAGAGATATGGAAAGAGAAACAGAAGAAATGAAGGATATTTCAGTTAAAAGCGAAACTAAAACTGTTGAAGAGATGCCAGAATATGATGTTATTATCAAAAGAACAGTTATAAAGAGTAGCTTAGTTGAACCAGAGATCAAAAATGAAGATGAAAGTAAGACTGCAGTTACTCACAAAGAATCAGCATTGGAAAAAAAAGAAAAATATGAGACTGATGAAATAAAACACATAGAGTCAAGAGAAAAAGTACACAGTTATAAAAGCCATCTTGGTATGATAACTTCGGAAGAAAAATCAGGGAGATCAACTCCTGAAAGAAGAGATGGATTCGATAGTTGTTCGAGAACAGCAACCCCAGAAGGTTTTCGTTCTGAAGAAGTTATAAGAACCACAATAACCACAACTAGAACAATATCCAATGAAGGGGAAATTGTTACAACTACTAAAGAAGTGACAGAAACGACAAATGAGCATGGTGAAACAATTGTTTTAGCAGAAAAAGTAGATGTTATGGTAGCAGACCAAGGGTCATCGTTGACTAAATTAGCTTCAGTTGAAACTGATCAACCTTCAGAAATCCAAAAGTTGGATTCGTCCTGCTTAGGTTTACAAACCTCTTTGAGTGATTCTCACGATGGTAATGATCAACTTTTAACTCATGTTTGGCCTAAGTGTGAAGAAACGACTCCTAAACCTGAAATAATTGAGACTCCATCGTCAATTTCATCTCAAGTTTATCATTGTGAAGTGCAAAGTAAGCCTGTTGAATTTTCTGCAGCTGATATGAGTAGTAGTTTTTACGGCCAGTTACCGTCTACACCACCTTGTCATGAAATGGAATCATCTATCACGCTTGTTAGTTCGGATGACGGTGACGATTTTACATTTAAAAAAGTAACTACATATGATGTCCTAAGTGACGACATGAAACTACATCAAACAGCAAATATTGAAAAAGATGATGAATCTGAAAAAGTATACGAAGCTGACGAAGAAACAAGTGTTGAAGCAGCTAAGGATCCATTAAAAGAGTGGGGTAAACCTATGAAGTTACCACCCCCTGAACGACCAGATAGATTCAATTTTGGAAATAACACATTAAACCGCAGTATTAACATTCCGTCGAATTCATCTGATTTCGACATCCTTCATGATTGGGGAAAACCTATGGAATTGCCTTCACCTGCTTTTGGTGGTACTGAATCCTCTGATAAGACATCGTCATCAACACCAAGAAAAGATAATAAACAGTCTAAAAAAATTATCTCAGAAAACATGAAAAATAAAAAGCACTCAGAAAGTCCTAGCAAAAGTAATAAAAAATCTAAAGAAGTCAACAATAAAATTCAACCAATTTATTTAGATCTGACTTTCGTTCCTCATCATGGAAATTCTTATTACACGTCATTCGAATTTTTCAAGCAAATACGTGCAAGATATTACGTTTTTAGTGGGACAGAACCTAGTCGTGATGTATATGATGCATTACTTAATGCTAAGAAGACTTGGGAAAATAAGGACCTTGGTAAATACAATTTTTTTTCATTTATTTTAAGATTTATCTGATCAAATTTATTTACAACTGAATGAATTTATTTTTTTTTTTCAGAGGTGACGATTATTCCAACCTACGATACTGATACTTTAGGTTATTGGGTAGCTGATAATGAAGAAGCACTTGCAGAAAACCATATTGATCTTTCTCCATCCGCTTCACGGTGTACAATTAATCTTCAGGATCACGAAACAAGCTGTAGCGCTTATCGACTTGAATTTTAAATTTCGTTAATATAAATGGTCATACTAGTCAAAAGTTAAGTTCTTATTAAAATATTTTGTAAATTTATTTCGTAATATCTACTGCATTTTTCATATAGAATAATTTGAAGACTTAACGATAATTTTTTAAGATCATTTATTTGAGACATTTAAATCAATATTCAGCATTATTTCACTTTTATGTAATGTAAATATCAGTATATGTTGTAATAGCATTGAGTATATAGATCTGTGATCTAGATTTGTGATAAATTCCAAGCAGAATGAAAAAGATAAAATTATGAAATTATATTAATTAATATTCATAATAGCAGCTTTTCTTGTTATCGAATTTCAATACAACTTTTAACTTATTTGTGAAAAATTAAGATTTTCTGAGTTTCAATGACAAATTTGCTTTTTTAATTGCATCTATAAAAATAAAAAAATACATTAGATTTTCGGATGGAAATCAAGCCTTAATTATTTCGCAGTATGTTAATTTATAATAATAATATTAATAACTATCAAAATCAAATCAATCAAGCCAACGTAGAACAAAATAATCAAGGAACGTATGGTTAACTTATATTGTTGAT
Organism: Cotesia vestalis; assembly: GCA_000956155.1. Classification (NCBI taxonomy): domain Eukaryota; kingdom Metazoa; phylum Arthropoda; class Insecta; order Hymenoptera; family Braconidae; genus Cotesia; species Cotesia vestalis. The sequence goes on from JZSA01002154.1 coordinate 29,133, forward strand.
TATTAGAATGTATAAAACGTTCCATTTTTAATAACTTAAAATATTAATCAATCGTTGTAAAACTGATTCAAATTAATAATTTTTTTTTTTATAAATATAGCTTTTAAGTATGTTTTTAGAATGTTCTAATTGAATAAATTCTTTAATGCCTATGAAAATAAAAAATAAAATTGATTGGTGTTGTATGAGAAGATAAAATACCCAGTACTTGGACAGTATTTAACACGTGACATGTCTTGAACAATTTGATATAAGTTATATTGTAAAAAATTAGAAAAACGGTTGACCCTAAAGGCAATCCCTGCAACTTCCCGCCAATTCCTTACCTAAACGCTTGAAATTGCAGTTATGACGTTTTTGAGCTCTTCGAACTCAAAAATACAATTTGTGTGTTATTTTGAGCTCTGCGAGCTCAAAGAAATAGCTTTTGTAAGCGTTTGAGCTCTTCGAGCTTGAAAGTCTGATAGACGTTTGATAAAACACTATTTTTAAAATTTTCAAACCCCAATAACTCATCATAAATCTTTGACTTTAATTTGATCGGACTAGGAATATCGGAGTAATTCCGAAAAAACACTTTTTCCAGTTTTCTTTCATCGACGATAAACCACGAACGAATCAACCGATTTCAACCGGTTGATAAGTACCATATCATAAGTCGAGCTACCCAACCTGGTATACAGCCGATATCATTAATGACTGCAAAATCAAAGAAAAAATTAGGGAAAAAATTCGCAAACATCCCCAACCCATATTAGAACAACAATATAAAGTATTGCGTACATCAATAAAAAATAGAATAAAAGCAGCCTTTGACAAATATCAGCAGGAATCAGAAAACAATCTAATTAAAAATCCTAAGATCTTTTGGAATTTCATAAGTACTAAAAACAAGCAGGAAAAATATCCATCTAATTTTTAAATAAATAACAGTGACTGCTCGGACCCACAAATGATTGCGAATTCTTTTGCTAATTTTTTCAGCAGTGTTTTCAATCCTATAAGTGATACGCCTAGTAAATTTGCAAATGACTTAACTTCAATATTACTCGGTGACCTCAAGCCACCATCTGAGTTAGGCATTCTGGAGTATATAAAAAAACTCCCAAATAAATGGTCGACCGGTACTGATGGCATTCCCTGTGCCATTGTTAAAGATTGCGCAAATAATTTTGTTTACCCGCTTTACTTGGTAATAACACAATGTATTCATACTGCGACCTTCCCGGATAAATGGAAAATAGCTAAAGTATGTCCTATTTATAAATCTGGTGATAAATCCGAAGTAATAAACTATAGACCTATTTCAATTATACCGACATTTGCAAAAGTCTTTGAAATGTATATATACGATCTGCTTTTATCATACTTTAATACAAACATCTCTCCAAACCAGCATGGATTTTTCACCAAAAGATCAACGTTAACTAACTTATTACCCTACACTCAATACCTCTATGACTCAATATCTGAAAATCACCAAGTAGATGTCATAGAAACGGACCTTGCAAAGGCATTCGATAAAGTTGATACTATCTTACTTATTAAGTCGTTAAACAATCTAGGGCTGCCTGCGAGGTTGTTAAACATATTAATATCGTATCTAACTGAGCGACAGAACGCGGTACTCTACAATGGATACTGGTCAACTCAATATTCATCTTCATCCGGAGTACCACAAGGCTCAAACCTTGGACCACTTCTGTTTTTTATATTTATAAATCCATTAGGCAGTATAGTATCATGTTTTGTTGACCTCTTCGCGGATGATGCAAAATATTATTTGGCTATAAGATCACTTGGTGATTGCGAGTATTTGCAAAAGAATCTTGATAGAATTGTAGCCTGGTGCCAGGAACATAAGCTATGTCTGAATGAAAATAAATGTAAAGTCACAACCTATAGTAAATCGAGACAACCTATATATTTTCCATATAAAATAAACAATATTGAAGTAAATAGATCAGTAGTCACGAAAGACTTAGGTGTAATCTTTGATTCAAAGCTTACGTTTACTGAACACTATTCAGCAATATCAAGATCTGCATTAAAGACATTAGGGTATGTCATTCGGACAACAAAAAAATTTAAGAATATCAATACAATTAAAGTTCTATATAACACACTAGTTCGCCCTAAATTAGAGTATGCAGCCCTTGTTTGGTCTCCCACCTATAAAAAGGATATAAACGAATTAGAAAAAATTCAACGTCGTTTCCTGAAGTACTTAACATGGAAAAAACACGGTACCTATCAGACTCAAGGCGCTGACTATATTAGTTTATGCATAGAACTAAACATGATTACCCTGGAAGAGAGGAGAAATATCATGGCTATACTATTCATAATAAATTTGCTGAAGGGCAATATTGATTGTCCAAGACTTCTGGGTATGATACCCTTGCACACTCCCGTAATTATAACTAGAACAGCTTTACCATTTTACCTTCCTACAGCGCGTACCAATTTCGCTAAGTCATCACCGTTATACAGACTATTATCTATTTGTAATCATATCAGCCAAAGCAGTGATCAGGTAGACATCTTGAACTCAAATAATTCTAATCAGCACTAATGTCGTGAGATCTTTATTAGTCCAACTACGTGATAGTGTTAATTATAACTAATCAAAGTATGTTATAAATCTCACTAGTAGTTCCTCCATTAATTGTATAAAGCCCTAGATACATAAGCTTTTAAAACCAATGTGTAATAAATTAGCTTAATTAATCATAATTATAATAAACATGAAATGTAATTTAAACTCTTTACTATAAATGTACAGTATTTGCACTATATAGTGTTCCTGTAATTGGCCAGTAGGCTGTTGGGACTTTAATAAATAAATAAATAAATAAAAGGAATTGCATGCACGTTAACAATGAAAATCTCTCATTTCCAAACAATAGTCTCTACGGACTCGAGCTTTTATTGGAACCTTTTGTTTATAATGAAGAAATCATCTCGAATAGGATCTTACGAAATTCCCTCTCCACGTAGGGATACAAGAGTGAAAATTGTCAAAAAATTCATATTCTCCAAATACAGTTCCTACAGATTAAGAATTTGATAGAATCTTGCATTTTTTAGAGGACGCAATTTTATTTTTTTGATGTATAGGGGGGGGAGGGTCAGTGTAAAGCTAAAACCAAGTTTGTGGGGTTGCCACCCTTGTCCCACGGCCGCCATTGTCCCACGACCCCCCTATACATAAAAAAAATAAAATTGCGTCCTCTAAAAAATGCAACCCCAATGTAACTTTTCAATGGACTATTACAATAATTGTTTCTTTAGCAGTGGCAAAAAATTCATTGCAAGGTTCCCAAAATTTAACGTTACATGTAGGTACATGTAGCTGTTAAATGTAGCTATTTAGTCAACGGACTAAAAATTTTACATAGATTTTATTTTTGCTGATCACACAACCGATGAATTGTTCTTATTACCATAAATTACAGCCAAAAAGGAATTTGGCTGCTTATTTTAAGAGGATTCGTGAAAAACATATACAAATAATTTCCTAAAAAAATTGATGTTACGGAGGAAATTCTAATTAACGGCTAAATTTGTCGCACTTTAAGCTAAGCAGATTTCAACTTTACTTATTATATGAAACTTGCAATCACTTCAAATGAACTTTTCGATGCTTCTTTCAAAATTTTTTCTTCGTATTAATTATTATTCATTTTTTGAAAGAAAGCTACGGAAATATTATAATGTTTGCACATTGAAAGTTATAATGAATATTAGCTAGAATAATCACATGGATAAAAGTTGCATGCCAATTCAATAGAATTTGGATCGGATTTAGTGGTGATTATTACCAGGTGGGTCTTATTAGACTGAATAAGTAGTTACAGATAGCGTCTTTTTTTTTTATAAAAGTTTGTTTATTCAACACAAAAACAATCATGTACATTATAAGTTAACAAACTAAATAAAAAACTTTTTAAAACTATTTTAAATTTTGAGGTAAGCATTGGCTGGTGTTATCAGCTCTCGGCTCCTTGCTGTCTTGAGTTATTGATATTTAATGCTTGTTTTAATAGTTATAATCGGATTAAATCCTATTTAAGTGACAATCTTTGTTTTTTAAATTAACTATGGGAAAAAATTTTATCTAAAAATAAAAAACCCTAGTTTAAATCTTCATTTTGAACTTATACTACCTTACAACTACGAATTATATACATATTTACATATTTACATCGAGGAAAGCTTATTATAATATTAACTATAATAATTTATTCTGTTTATATTTTATTTAATTATTTATTAATAATTTTCTTCTTTGGAGATCTTTGTATTCATTGGTTTCTTTGCATGTCCACCAATATTTTTCAGCGTCTAGTCTGTGGAGATCTATTTGATCACGTTTAGGCAGAGCAATGGAGTACTTATTTGGGCTGTCCTTGAAGGTAGTTAGGTTTATAGACTTGTCACCTTTGTGCCGGCTTTTGTGATATAATATTGGTATATTATGTCCATCTTGGATGAAGCCTAGTTTGTCAAGGACAGTAAAGTCTTGGGGCTGTAAGAGGCCTTTCTGAGCTTTGATGTGTGTCTCCAGTTGTCACTCTTAAATTTTTTATGATGTTGTTGTTGATATCTTTGGTTTTGCTAAAATAATCTCTAGTTAATTTTAATCGATGGTTGTCGATTCTAGGGATGTTAGCAGCATCATAAATTTCCTTGTTGCTGATTCGGTGTTGGTAATCAGTCTCAGGTCTTCTGTGCATGTTTAAGGCTGTTCTTAGGCAAGCTCTTTCAAATCTTCTCACCTTTTCCATCTGGGCTGCTCCGAGGTTCCAGCAAACTGGGGCTGCGTAAGTCAACAGTGGTCTGATAAGTAGCTGGTAGCATTTCACTTTAGCCCTGGGGCTAATATGTCTGTTGTGAAAGAGTCGGTTTAAAGATCTGAAAGAGTTGCGCGCTTTGGTGAGCTGCAGGTCCAAGTGATCGTTACATTTGGCTAAATAGTCAATATTTATGCCGAGATATTTTACTACACTTTTTGTCGGGATATTTTTCAGTTCTCGAGTGTCCGGTTTGAATGTTTCAATGACGAACTTTTCGTTATTGATTCTTTTAGCTTTGGTAACAAATCTCGCTGGCTTTCTGAAGACAATCGTCATGCATTTTTCTGGACTTACTCGTAGATTCCATCTTGCAAATAGGTTGTTAATCTTGTTGACTAGAGTTTCTAGTATTTTTTTTAACTTAGTAGGATATTTCTCTGCTGCATAGATGATAAGATCATCAGCATATGCAATGGAATATGTGTTGTTATTTTGATTTAATTTACATGTGTTTATGATATGGCTTATGAAGATATTGAACAGTATCGGCGAGTTGACGGTGCCCTGCTGTAGTCCTTCCTGGATTTTGAACAGCGCTGATGAATTTATTTTTCCATTCCAGGTATAGAAACTTCTTTCACTGATCATACTCCAAATTGTGCCAATCAGATGTTCTGGAAAATTGTTAGTTATTAGTATGTAAATTAAACCATTTAACCAAACCGTGTCAAAGGCCTTTTCGAGGTCTATGAGTGTTGCTCCAATAAGATCCTGGTCTATGTGTGACATTACGTCAGACAGTAGCTTATGTATTGCATGTACGGTAGAATGCTAATGTCTAAAACCGAACTGGTTGTCCGGAATTATCTTGTTTTCATTGCAGTGGTCTACGATGGAGTCATTTATTATTACTTCGTATACCTTGCTGATATTTGGTGCAAGGCTGATAGGTCTATAACTGGATGTTATGTTTCCTTGTTTGCCTTGTTTCAGGATTGGTATTATTTTTGAGGTTTTCCAGACTGTGGGAAAATACTGTCTATTGAGAGAATTGTTGAAAAGAGTTGAGTAGTCCCTGATTATTGCTGGTGTGAGATGTTTTATTACTATTGATGAGATGTGGTCAATGCCCGTTGATGTTTTATGTGGTAAATTTTTAATTACTTTACTTATTTTTGCTGGAGTGCAGAAATAGTTATTTATCTGGTCATTTGGTGCGTATGCTCTATTGTCGTCAGTGAATGTTGTGATAGTTCTATTGTTGTTATTATTTTCTTGTAGATTTGCTAAAAATTGTGTGACTGTTTGATCTACTGTGTTCTTGAGCTCTGTGTTGTTGTTTAGGTGTCATGGTGAATTAATAGTTTCATAGTATGCTCCAATTATGTCAATTTTGTCTTGTTCTTCTTCTATTAAGTATTCATTGTTTATTTTTTTCAGTGAGTTTTTATTGATTTTGCATCGGGATATTAGCTGTTCATCTTCTTCTTTGACAGTGAGACTTGGAATGGTTGTTTTGTTGTGTGGTCTAAATACCTTGTTGATTACCGGGAAAAATTTGTTCGGGTCCCTGTGATCTATTTTTTTTGCTATTTTTTCCCAGTGATTTTCCATGTTTTTTTTGATTTCGGTTTGAATTTTCAATCTTGTGAGCTCAAGGAGTTGTTTGATTTCTTTAATTAATTGTCGGTTTCCTGCTGCTGTTTTCTGGGTCCGGTGGAGCTGAGTTAGTAAATAAGATTTTTGTTTATGTAGTCTCTCTATTTTTTTATTGATGTAATAGCTGTTGTAATTGTTGTTATTGGGTTTTTTAGGTACTGTTGTGTCTATTGCATTTTTAATGTGGTTACCTATTGTTTGAATATAATTGTCTATTTCTTGAGTTGATAAGTTTCTGTCGAATGGAATTTCTAGATTGTAATTTTCGTTCAGATGTTTAGTGAATTTTTTCCAGTTTGTTTTTTTATATTGAAGCATCATGGGACTCTCTTCGTTTTTCTTTTTTATGTAGAGTTCTTGTAGGTCTATTTCTATAACAATAGCTTTGTGATCGCTGTCGTACGATAATGTGTCTAGTCTATTGATTTTTAGGTTAATTAGGTTTAGTCTTGAGTCTGCTAAGCAAATGTCTAAGTATGTATTTTTTGGAGTGAAGGTGGGCTCATGTGATATGTGTATTTTGGTTCTGTAGTTGACTGAGTTTTCTTGTTCCCAGTGAACTAGCCATCTTCCTCTTGTTTTTGCGGTTCTATCGCCTAGATCTTTGTGTCTAGCGTTGAAGTCACCTGCAATTATATAATATGTGTTGCTGTTGTCTAAGTTTAATTTGGAAAATAGATTATTTAGTTCGTCCAGAAATATTTGTTTGACTTCTATTTTAGTAGTTGCGTATAAACTTCCAATTATTAATTGCTTGGCGTTGTTCAGCTTAATTTTTATCAGTGAGTACTCAATTATTTTATTGGAGCTGGAATTTGGGTGTGTAATTTCAGTGTATTCAATATTGTCTTTGATGATTATCGCAGTTCCTCCTCCTCTGTTTGGGCCGGTTCTATCTGTGCGGATTATTCTATGTCCATCTATTGTGAATTTATGCTTTGGGTTTAGTTTAGTTTCTGTAACTAGAGTAATGTCTAAATTATTTTCTTGTATTAGTTTTGTAAGATCGTATCTTCGTTGATGTTTAATTATTGAATTCACATTTATTGCTGCTATTTTTATAATTTTTTGAGAATCTTCTATGTGAAGAGCTCTTATGTTCTGTTGTGTGCGCTGTTCTGGCGTCATTGTTGTTGTACATCTATGTTATTTATTTCTAATAAATAATTTATTCTGGTGTTGTTGTTATTTATTTGTTTTTCTATAGCTGTTAGTCTCTGATTGATCATATTGAATTGCCCAAGTAGATCTTTGGCCCATTGAGGTGGAGTTGCTGTTTCTTCTGGTCTGGAAGATGTTGCTGGGAGTTGAGGGAAAACTTCCTTTTGCAGATTTACTCTTGGAGTGTGTACAGATGTTTGGTTCTGGTTTAGTGCCTCGGTATAAAGTTGGTTTGGGTCAACATAACGGTTAATTTTTTGTATTTTAGAAAAGAGTCTTGCTCTTTTCTCATTTTTTTGTTCTTTGACTAACTTTATTGCGTTTTTATAGTACTCACAACCTTTGTAGTTTGCCGGGTGTCCGTTTTTTCCGCAATTTGCGCATTTTAAAGCTTCTCTGTTGTCTTCTTTTTTTATCTGGCATTCGTCTTACGCATGTGAGTCACCGCATTTAACACATTTTGGAGACAGATGACAGTTGGCTTTAGAATGTCCGAGTTTTTGGCAATTTCTGCACTGGAAAATAATTTTTTTTCTCAAGTTTTCCCTCTTAACAGGCTGGAAAAGTAGACCTTTTATTTTCGTCTGTTCATTGATCTCACTTTCACTTGTTACTTGGACAAGGTGGTGTTTTATATCCTGTCCATGTCTGTTTTTAAATATTATCGGGTTGACTTTTATTATTTCGATATTGGGAATTTTGAGTTCCTCGAGTTCGTTTTTGATGTCCTTTTCGTTAAAATCGCCGTTTACTCCTTTTAAGATTATTGTTTTTGGTTTTTGGCTTTTTGGAGTGTATGTGTAATATTGTGTTTGGTTGTCAATAAACACTTTGTTTACCTTTGTATACACTTCTAGGTTGAAACAAGTTATTGTGATATTATCACTGGGATTTACTTGTTTCAGTCTGACATCATTTTTGGTAATTTTATGGGCGCACAATAGTTTAATTGCGTCATTTATCTTTACTCCAGTTATTATGATAGGAGGTGGTTTGTGGTCTTTATTTTTTGGAGCAGTCAATTTGGTGTTTACATTTACACTTGTATCTGTGACGTTTGCAGTGCTGCCCTCTGCTGTGACGTCTATTAAGTCATCGTCGGTATTATCGTCGTTACTTTTTTCGGTGGTAAGATTTCCGTACTTGTTGCTGGTCGACGCCGCTAGATGTTCTTGCGGGTCTGTTGGCTTTGCTGTTTTTTTCGGACTTATCTATCCATCCTTGTCAGCTTCATTACTGCTGTTTTTTCTTAATCTTGATGCGTTTAGAATTGGGCGAAATTTGATGTCATTCTGTGCTTTCATGATGACCTTTTTGTATTCGCGATCTAGCATTTCAGTAAAAATTCGCAATGGCCGTTGTGGAAGGGCCTTTTGCATTTTGCTCACTGGATTTAAGTTACCTGGGTCTGTGATTTTTCTTTTAGCGTGTAATGTAGCTTTGCCGTCAGCCATCTTGGCTGCGGCGGTGTTTTTGTTCACTTTATTCACTTTGGCACTATTTTTTTTTGCACATTCACTAATGTAATTGTACACGAGATTGAGCTGATCCTTTCTAGGATATTTTCTGAATTTATTTATCACTTTAATTGTCTTTATTTATTAATTTTTATGGCAACGATTACGGCACGATGCTTACGTGTCGGCGCCCTCTCCGGGGAATCTACAGATAGCGTCTCAGATAGCTTAAATGGCACAGCTTTGGGCGTAGAACCAAACGATCCGGGTTCGAGTCTCGGTCTGGGCTCAAAAAAATTATTCAAATAATAATAATAAAAAAAAAAATTAATCATTGACCTCAAAACAATGATTCATGATAATTTATAACCCCGATGAAAAAAGTTTTTGTCTAATTAAATATGATTATATATAGTCATACATATATAATCATATACGACATTATATATAACTATGCATGGAATTATATATAATCATATATAAGTCTATACATGATCAGATCCGATTATATATGAGTCTATATATAAGTAGATATAATCACACCTGCCAGTTATAACTCCATTTATAATCATATATAACTATATATATTATTAGATCTGATTATATATGAGTCTATAATCATACCGGGCTGTTATAACCCGCCAATGGGCCCTTATATAATCGAATATGAGTCTATATATGATCAGATCTGATATAATATCTAGGCTTATATATAATTAGATCTGATCAGACTTGCGTAGTCAGATGATGTCAAAAGTTTTTCTTTGAAAAAAAAATTTTTTTTTGGTAATCACAAAAAGTGAAAAATGATGTTTACGATTACGTTTAAATAATTCTGAAATAAAAAATTTGTTACTTTTCCTGTGGGATGTTTTTACACGCTTTTTATTTTGTTATTTATTTTTTGTTTTTATTTTTTATTTATTTATTTGTTATTAGCTTCACTTGTATGTATGTTTGTATGTTGGTATGTTTGTATGTTTGTAACCGACTTCTTTGGGCGGTATGTTTGTATGTTGGTATGTTTGTATGTTTGTAACCGACTTCTTTGGGCGCGATTTTGACGCACTTTAAACGGCCAGATTTCGTTCAAACTTTGTAGATTTATTGAGGACCGATGACAATACACTAATTTGATAAAATTATTCCATTTTTCAATTTGCAAAATAAGATTTTTGTTAATTTATATCATTTTTATCTATAGTCGATAAGGCAAGAATTTTAATTTTAATTTTTTTTATAAATTTCTCTATATTCGATAAAGCAGAAATTTTAATTTCCAACCATTATTTTTAGTCGATTTGTAGGAGTTAGACAGGGATTTAGTTGGTATAAATTATAAGAAGAGAATATTTTGCTATAAACGACGTGTAAATTTATTCGATGACTAATTACAACTATTAGTAAAAGCTTATGACTTTATTCGACAACGTGCTAATTGACAATGACTCTAGTATGCAAGAATTCGGCATGACTGCATGCGCAGTAGATCGACGTGTCGGCGTGTGTGTGTGTGTGTGTAGTGTACGTGCGAATATTACTGTGTTACTTAATCTCCAACACTCTCCCTTAATATGAACACGTACACTGCTCAGTCTGTCTCACTTATTCCCATGGCTTTTGTGAGTTTGGCGTGTCTATTTCTCGGCAATGCTTTCGTCAAGATGTCGGCGGTCATCTCATCAGTGGATATGTGCACTAGCTGTATCTCTTGATTTTTAACAACTTCCTTGACGAAATTAAATTGGATTCGAACGTGCTTGGTTCGATCTAAGAATCCCGTCGCCGTCGACGTGTGTATTGCACCCTGGTTATCGCAATAAATAAGGCCTTCTGAATATTTTCCAATGCCTATTTCGCCGATGAGTCCCCGAAGATACATTGATTCCTTCGTCACTGCCGTAAGCGCTTTGTATTCGGCCTCTGTCGTCGATAGGGCCACGGTTCGCTGTTTCCTAGACTTCCAGCTGACTGCGGCTCCTCCCAATGTAAATACGTATCCTGTGTAGGATTTTGAATCTAGTTTATTATTTCCCCAGCCAGCATCGTTGTATCCGACGATTTTCTCCAGTGTATTTCTGTCCGTGAGTCCAAGTCCGGGTGTTCACTTTAAGTATCTTAGTACCCGTTTTGCGGCTTCCCAGTGCTCTTCTGTAGGGCGTTCGTTGAATTGGCTCAATACGCTCACTGTGTGCGCGATATCCGGTCTCGTCGCTACTGCCAAATACATCAGAGATCCTACTAACTCTCTGTACTCTGGATTTTTCGTCGATTTGTTCGGATCTGTTGAGGCTTTCAACATCGATGTTGGACTCGCAGGTGCCTGTTGTGGAGTACAATTCTTCATCCCAAATTTCTCCAACAATTCTTCGACGTATCGACGTTGGCACAGATTTATTTCGCCGTTTTCTTGCTTGAACTCTATGCCTAAGCAATATTTGGCTTCTCCCAAGTCTTTTATTCGGATTTCATTGGCTAGTCCCTTTTTCAGTTCTTTAATCCACTCAGGAATATTCGACGTGATCAATAAATCATCGACGTAAACGGCTACGAGCAATATTTCGTTTGTCGTCCTGTATGCGAACAAACATGGGTCTGATACCGTCGGTTTTAGGCCTAGGTTTTTCAGAATTTCACTCAACTTGTCGTACCATTTCTTCCCAGACTGTTTTAATCCATATATTGATTTTCGTAGCTTGCAGACTCTTTCACCCTTGGTGAGCTCCTCCAGCATTTTTGATGCTTTTATTTGGACTTCGGAGTCTCTTCTTTCGCTACGCGTGATTTCCACTAGTGCTTCCTTTAAGCCACCTGGAACTTCCATATATAATTCTTCGTCGACCTTGGCGTGTAAGTACGCCGTTTCGACGTCCATTTGATGGATCTTGGCATCCATCTTCGTCGATAATGCCGCTAGTAGCCTGATTGATTCCAGTCTTGCCACTGGTGCAAAGGTTTCGTCGAAATCGAATCCTGGTCTCTGCGAAAAACCCCTAGCTACTATTCGAGCTTTTCTGCGCTCTATTTTCCCGTCGGCATTTAACTTGTTTTTCAGAATTACTTTGAATCCAATGATTTTTCCATTTTCTGGACATTTCACCAGGTCCCATGTCCCGTGCTCCAGATGCGAGCGTACTTCTGCTGCTAGGGCACGCTTCCACTCTGTCGATTCCGTTCCTCGGATCACTTCTTCGAGCTCGACGTCAGCCATTAATGCTAGTTCTTCAATAAACTTTGCATCCATGAACTTCTCTCCCCCGTCGGTATTAGCTTCAACCTTTTGAGGTAACTTCTCTGAATCACTCGAGCTTTTATCATTTCGAGGTCGCTTATCTTCCTGGTACAACGACGTTTCCAGCGGTCTTTTGGTTCTTTGAACCTCATCTTCGGCGTTTGGAATGAATACATCGTTTGATGCTTCCTCGTCGTCTCGTTCCGGTGCTTCCTCGTCTTCCTGTGATAAGTTTTCACGACTTGATGCTCGACTTGAAGTAATACTCGACGCACTTACGTATCTGTAAAGTTTACGAGGTCGTCCTGGCTTCCCAGATTTTTGTTTCTTGGGTC
>JZSA01002155.1:0-36362 GCA_000956155.1 Cotesia vestalis
ACCAATTTTGATGAAATTTTTTGTGTGTGTTCAAGGGGATCTGGGAATGGGTTAGATTCACAATTTTATCCGCTGGACAATGTTTTTTTAATTAATTTTTAATTTATTAGTAGTTGTTGATTTTGGAATGTTTTACATTGGATCCGACAGACGGCGCTACGATCGCAGGGTCAAATTAAAGACGTGTAGACAGGACAACGTCTGTCGGGTCCGCTAGTATATATATATATATATATATATTCGTTATAACGCGGCTTATCAGCACGATAACGTTTTCAATTTATCTCCGATTCTTCTTAAACTTAACATACTGCATCTATCGATAAAGATGAAGGTTAAGTTAGAAGATGAACTTAATCGGGCAAGTAGTTTGGAAATGACAGACTTTTGAAGTTTTGAATATCGTCAAAATTGACGTTTTTACCACTTCAACTTGGTGTAATTTCTGTACCTGACAAGATATTGAAATTTGGTTAATTTCATGGTAAAGCTCTTGCATTAATCTTTAATTTTCACTCCTAAGCAGTAGTAATAGCCTCAATATATTCATTTTAAAGTATGTTTAAAAAATAGATTTTAGTAGGTTTCATAAATAATTATTTTAGTAGCTGTTGGATTGACTTTGAAATCTACTTTCATTTCGGCTGTCCAATGGTTTTTTTTGTATTCTAATTGGTTATAGAGAATTGCGTATGACCATATCAAGTACTACATCCATAAAAGTAACCAAATAATTAATTAGAAGTGATAATATATAATTAAATATTGTTATACATAATTATATACAGTTATATATAATCATATATAGTTATATGTGATTATATATAATTAGATCTGGCCAATTTTTGGATCCTATCATATATAGATCATTATGCATGATTACATATGATTATTAGATAAAAACTTTTTTCTCTGGGACATTATTAATAGTATATTGTGCAACAAGTGCGACAAGTTGTCGATTGCCCACGAAAGCGAAGTTGAACGCACGAGCGAAGTGAGTATATATATAATCATATATATAATCATATATGAGTTATATGTAATCATATATAAGTTATACATAATTTTATATACTCATACATAACTACATGTAACAACATTAAATTATATATTATTACCCCTAATTGAATATGTGGTTATTTTTAGGGATATAATATTTGATTTGGTCGTACCTAATCCTGTAACCAAAAAAAAATTATTACAGATGATTTTACAGCTATAACTCCGACGCGATCACCCATCCAATTACTAACCACGCTTAATGCTGCTTAACTTTGATGATCCCAGTGCGTCTTGAAATGCCCGGCTGCTATGCTGTCGTCTTCTAAGTATAGATGATTCTATGAAGTACATAACGTATCAAATTAATTTATCAGAAATATAATAGAAAAATTGATTTTATATTATATTTTGATACTCTTGATTTGCTTATTTTACTGAATCTAATTATAACAACATATTTATTCCAATAATCATTTTATTATTAAACAGTAGCAGGGCAAACCAAGACATTCTATAGGAAGTGCAATAAATTTTTTATTTTATAACTATTTATGCGTAATGTTAAACATCATTTTGCACTTTAAGTGATATCCAAAAAAATGTTTGCTTAGGTCTGACTATGCATGAACCTATGTATAATTATATATTAACTTATATATAATTTAATAATACATGATAATCTATAAAAGGCTAATTATGTTAGCCAAGTTTGATCACATCCAATTATATATGGACCCGTTTATAATCAGATTTGATTATATATAGATTCATATTAGTCAAGTATGAGTATAGGTATAATCATATATAAGTCTACATATGATTACATATAATTAGATATAACTATATATGATTAGGCAAAATCATTTTTTGCCAGGCATAGATTTATATATAATCATGTATAGACTTATATAAAATATACATATAATATATTAGTCGATATATGATTATATATATTTTATATAAAAATTTATATATAATTATATATATTTAATATATAATCATTTATAAATATATATGGTTAGGCAAATTCATTTTTTCCCGGGTTATTAAATTAAACTGTCAGACGCGTCAACCTCAATTCAGTTTAAGCAATTGAATAATATTAATGAAGCAGCACAATTTTGGCATTTTACTGGTAGTAAAATAGTAGGGATCTTCTTTTACGGTTTTTTGCTGCAATAGTGCCTCAAGTATACAGTAAATATGCAGTACATTTACGGTTTGAATGCTGTTAATATACCGTAATTTTTCTATTGTATTGACGTAAATATTCTGAATTTATTTTGTAATTTTTTTGTAATTATTCTGCGAAAAAACTGGTTAATATAACTGAAGTATTATGGTAAACATACAGCATTTATATCGTATAAATACCGAATCTTTGAAACATTTTCAAAACCGTGGGGATAATCTTCAGCAGTCTTTGAAGTTGATGAACAGTTTCAATATTGCTACTAATTCTAAGAATTACAAGTTTTAATAGCAATTATAAAAGAAAATTGGTAAAAGGAATAAGGAGAGAAGAAGGGAATTGAAAAAATAATTCGAACAGGATGGAAAGAGAATCGAATCCGGAATTTTTGGTGCCGCCCTTAGATACCCTTTTAGCTATCCAAGGTTTGGAATTACCATTCATTGACTTTAATAACTGAGGAATCATAAGATACTAGCAATATATAAAAACGAATCAATTACAGTACATGAGGTATTTTTATGTCTTATGAATTCTGAAAAAAACACTTCCCAAGTCGAGAATAATAATTACATGTCATAGTAATTTGAGTCGTTCAAAAAACTAGTTTTGAAACCTAATTTTAGTGAATTTGGCACTAATTTTATTTGCTAGTAAGTACTTAATTTGTACTTATGTTTTTAAAAATTTTAATTAATTAATTATTTTATTTAGAGTTTGTAATACTAATTTTACATCAATTGACATTTGAATGGAAAAGTATAATAGTTCTTATATATTTCAAAATTTTAAATAAAATACCCATTCCTATTGAAGAAATTTTTATAATAAATTACTGCAAGACATTGTAAACTGTGTACGCACATTTAATGACCTAAAAGAAGCAATTAAAATGAATAAACAATTGGTTTATTTGGTTAATACGCAAAAAACTTACTTTTGTAAATGACTCGAGAGATAAAATAATGAAAAAGCTGCTTGTAAATAAAACTGGCCGAAAAGTTTCACATAAAATAATTGTAAGTGATCTACGAAGGCTGTTGGTCAAATTAAACCAATTAGTGTCATAGAGCGCAGTGGTAATATCAAGAAACTAAAAATGAAAGAAAAGAAAATTGAATATTTTATATCCAAGAAAATTGAATATTTTATTTTATATATTACCTCTAGTGTAACTTGATTAGCGCAAAAGCACTGGAAAAATATTTGGAAATTCATTGCGATGAAGTAAAAGAAATTACCCGCGAAATTCATTGATGCGGCATTCATGTGTGAAAGTACGTATGCTACCGTGCATAATATCAATGAGCTCGCTGTATACTGGACGAATATCACTTTAGACCAGGTAGCGTTTATGTATTTAATTAAGCTGCAAGCATTCAATTCAAGTGAATTTATGAAAATAATAAAAAAGGAAAAATGAATAATAAACAATCATGCAAACTTAAGGACACTGATGTGGTGATCGACCCATTCGCCGACCATCTTACGTTCTGAAGATGCAACAACATCTTTGGGGTGAGTGTCGTAGATAACTTCCAGTTTTTTTATCATCATATCGAATCTGTATCTTAGAATGTGAACTTGCGCGCACATATGGCAAATAATGCATGGCAAGAGCGGATCAAACGCGAGATTTATGGACGCCGCACTGCATATCGCGTAGAGCTGGTAGATAGCCGTTATCCAGTAAATACCTGTCGAGTTGTAGCTGTAGGGAAACCATCCTCTGTATGGTAGAACTTGCGGAGGATCCATCAGAAATATATGACCTATTGAATACCATGTTATGGCCATGGTAAACAAAACTGGGTAGTATTTGAGGATGTATCTGGAAAATAAAGATGTTAAATTTGATTACTTTCTCAGAGTTAAAAAATACTTAAAAAAGAATTTACCCAGTTAATCCATCGAAGCGTTTTACGATATTCTCTTCTTCTTGATCTTGAGGCTTGAAAGGACTGCGACCGAGGGTATCTATAATTTCTTTGATGTCCTTGCGATTCCCGATTGAACAGGCAGTTTTCTGTCGGATGGTAACGAGGCTTAGAAGTAGTGAAATGTTGTCGATGATGGCAGCGATATCGACGTTAACAAACTCTAAGTCCATGATTCCCGAAATAAGAAATGAAATGTTCGCGAAAATTACGATTGCTGTGTAAAAATGATAAAGAACGGCTTTAACTCCAGTCCATCCGCGGGGTTTCCAAAGTCCGACTAGGGTGAGCACAAAGAAATTGGTGGTAAGTATTTCCATTGTAATTGTACGTTAACGCTGTAAATTGTCGACGCCAGAATGGCTAGTACAAAATCCATTGTCTTCAGTTTTAGAGTTTCGTCGAGGTAAATTTGAATAATTTGTCGTTATTCTCATTACTGTTACTATTATGCAAATTGCGCAATTCTGTAATTAGGGGCTATTTTATGAATATTGCAATCAGTAAGTTAATTATATATGAGATTGTCAATAGACTACGCGGAACAAATGCGTCAACTCGCAGTTCAGTCTACGGTCGTCTTCAGAGTTCATATAAAGTTGGAATATAGTTATTAATTCTAAGGGTTGCACTGGCTGAAGAAACAGCGCACCAAGCAAGGTTAAACAGAAAAATCAATAAATTTAATTAAGTTGAAAATTTCGTTTGTTATTCAACTGTCTTAACATTTGTTTTTAATTTTTTATTTAAAAATTTTCTAGAATCACAAAGGAAAGTTTGAAGAAATCTTGAAAAAATTACAGTGCACTCTATAATAACGAGTTTTGGTGGATGTTCTAAAAGAAATCGTGATCATGAGTACAACATAAATTTCAGTAAGGTAAATTTTTTTTATTACAATAATGTTTATTAAAAAGTTACATGCACCTAAAATTAAATAAAAGAATTTTTCTTTAATTTCATTTTTATGATGTAAAAACATGGGTGATTCCACCAAATGAAATCATGGTTACGGTGTGATCCATGCTAATCGATTTTAGATTTTGTTGAAGTGTTCTATGTATGAAAATAAAAATTCCTTGAGAATTTGAGCCCTTAATATAAAATCTTTTCGAAATGATGATTTTTTTCAATTGGCTAACTTTCAATATTTTTTATTTTTCAATAACTTTTATCGAGCAGAAACACATATGTCTACATGATAAAGAATATTTTTATTTCTGTAGAAAATGTATTTTAAAAATATGAATATTTTACAATTACCATTCTCACAATGTCTTAGGATTGGAATTTCGTAAAACTGGTTGTTAACTGATTTCTCTATCAGAAACAAATAATTCCTAACAAATCTTAAGTCCATAGAAGATACGGTTTCGAAATGTAAATTTTCAATATGTAGGTGGAAATCTCTTATTTATAGGGCCTTCCACGTCAACTCAGATACCATTTATCTTTTGGGTCTTCGATTTCTTTCATAATTTTTTTGTGTTTTGAAAACGGTTCAAACAAGCTTTCTTGATTTTTTCAATTTTTTTTTCGTCCCATATATCAGTCCGACTGGGATGTTTTTTTCTTTGAAATTTTTCTTTTTAAACACACTTTTAGAATAGAAAACTGAAATAATTTTCAAAACTATATTACAATAAATTTTTAATATAAAATTTTTTTTTCGTTGATTTTTTTAAGATTACTCAAAAACAATTAAAAAACAAATTTCAAACTCAGATCCAAAAACTAGATACTTAGAGCTACAATTTGCTTTTTTTTTTGCTTTACGACCATTTTTGTGTAAATTACAGCCTGTTGAAAATCCCCCAAAAATTTGGATTTTTTTCTTGCTCCCTTAATTTTTGTGAGTAGTGTATGAAAAATATTTCAAAAAACTATAATTAAATCGAAAAATGCACTTTAATTGACCGTCGGCGCGTTTTTTTTTTTTGTTTAAAATCAAAAAGCAAAATTTTTTCCGTAGTTTTTCGTCGAAAGGAAGGTTTTTTTTAGGCGCCAGAAGAAATTTAATTTTTAGCGACCACCCTAATATATATATACATGAAATCGCGAGTATTAATTTGGGTAGGTTTCTATCAGAGTTTTTTCGCCATTTCTAAATTTAGCCGTTTCTAAACTCTAAATTTAGAAAACTGTAAATTATGATATTTTAAAAATTATCTAAATTTAAAAAATTCCGCCTCTAAAGTAGGGTAGATTTACCGGTTTTGGACATTTTAGTGCTAATTTTGGACACTATGAAATTCATTGATTGGGCAGAAAATTATGATGTTATAATAATATTTTAATAGAATTTATAAACATAGAAACAGAATTTATAATGCAATTACGTTTATAATCTTTATATATATAATTCTTCTGTGAGTGTGTATGTCACTGAACTTCTCTCAAACAACTGGACCGATTTTGATGAAATTTTTTGTGTGTGTTCAAGGGGATCTGGGAATGGTTTAGATTCACAATTTTGTCCGCTGGACAATATTTTTTTAATTAATTTTTAATTTATTAGTAGTTGTTGATTTTGGAATGTTTTACATTGGATCCGACAGACGGCGCTACCATCGCAGTGTCAAATTAAAGACGTGTAGACTGGACAACGTCTATCAGGTCCGCTAGTGTACATATAGGAGACTTTCTATAGATAGAGTCACTCATCACAGAATCTCTGGAACTATAAGACCTAGAGACTTGAAATTTAGCAGGAATATTCCTTTCGTCGAGTAGAGGTCAGCTAAAAACGGATAGACTCCAAATTTAATAGAAGTCGTCTACATGTGATACATCTTTTATTTGTCATGTAAAAATCATCTCAATACGGATTTCAATAAATTCTACTTTGGATAGGGATCGCAGGGATGGGTGTTGAAATCTAAAATTTTAATTTTCAAACTGTAACTTCCGCAGACTCTAAACTTGGAAAGAATCTTTTTGTTTAATGTCAAGTTCAGCTAAGAATAGGTTTTCTCGAATTCTATCCCCATAAGGGGTTGCGGGGGCGTTAACAATGAAAATCTCCCATTTCTAAACAATAATTTCTATAGAACTTGAAGTTTTGTTGGAAGCTTTTATTTATAAGGTAGAAATCATCTCGAATAGGATCTTACGAAATTCCTCCCCCACATAGGAGTGCGGGAGTGATAATTGTTAAACAATTCATATTCTTCTAATGCATTTCCTATAGAGATTGAATTCGATAGAATCTTAAGAGAAACAGGGAATTATAGAGATGGCCTCCAAAAGGTCAATGAATTCAAATATTTTTCTTTCTCAATAATCATATTTTCTTACAATAATCGTCTCTTTGGCAGCGGCAAAGTCATTGTAAGGTTTCCAAAATATAACTTTGCATGAAGTTATTCGATCAACAGACTAAGAATTTTACATACATTTTATTTTTGCTGATCACATGACCGATGAATTGTTCTTACTACGGGATCGCAGGAATGTAACAGATTAAAATGAATGCATTTTCTAAGCACTTGAAATGTGGAAAATAAATTTGTTTACTTATTTTTAGAGAATTCATAAAAAACATGTATAAAATATATATTTATAAAAACTTACTGACGGTTTGATAGGTTATTAAAATTTTTTAATTTTCTTTTATTCATTTTAACACTACGCAATATTTATTTTATAAGAAAAATTAAGTAAATAAAAATATCAATATATTTACTTGCCTTTGTCGATGTTATTTTCGGAATCTTCGTCAATTAAAAAAACTGCATCCAGACTTAAAAATACACTGTACAATTGATGTAATCAGTACATTAGCTAAACTTATTGTAAGAGACTGAACGCGTTGTATACGATTTATGGAACAAAAGATTTTACTTGTTAATGAAAAGATGATTAAATGTTTACAAACAGAAAAGTGTCAACAAATTGTTAGTTTAAAGTTGGCTCAATCTCATGACCAGTTGCGCATGTGCTGCGAAATTTAACGGACATCAAGTAGTGGTTTACTGACTGAAAGTTAACCTTTAGTCATTTTTATGGATGCTTCAAAAGTTATCCAAAAAATGTTAACTATTTGTCATACTAATATTGTCATCTTTTAGAGTAACATTATTTCTAACTTATTGCTGACTATTTAAGCATTCTAGATTATTAACAATATCTCGCCACCTATAAGATGACATAATAGAGTTAACTTTTTAAGTTGTTCATTTTGTTTGTTTTATATTAACTTTTGTAATTTACTTAAAGTTAACTGAAATTGTTATCTTATAAATACCAAAAAGGGGTAGACCTCTATTGCCCAGAAGAGAATTGGCTACACTGTCGATGGAGTAGATCCCAATTGCCCAGATTTAAATATCCCAGAATCCGATCACTCATATTATCGATGATATGAATTTTCGATGGGATAGAATTCCGATTACACTAAATTCCGATGACACAGATCCCGATTGCCCAGAATCCCGATATTATTAATCCCAATGACCCTGAATTTCAATTAATTAGAATCCCAATTGCCTCAAATTCCGATGATACCAATCCCGATTGTCCAGAATCTTGATATTGTTGATCCCGATTACCCTGAATTTTTGTCGGCTAGAATCCCGATTACTTAAAATCCCGATGATACAGATGTGAACATTACCCAGGGTTAAAAATTTTTAATTCTCATCCACTCTATGAAATTATCGAGTTTATGGCAATATGTTGTATTGGCAAAACTGAGTCGAAGTAGAGCGTGAACTTAGTTATAGTGAAGGTAAATATATTTATGATGGTTAGTAGTAACAGCGTGTTGTGACAGCTTGTAAACATTAGGTAAGATTATAAATTTAATTATCTTTCGTATAAAAAAATTAAGTTTCATTACAATATCAGTACAATAATTCGTGTATTATTAAAATAAATTAATTATATTATTTTATATATCTTATTATTACGGTTATAATTTACATGCAATTCATTAAAAATAAGATTTACTACTTAAAAAATTATTTATTTTACAGACTGCAGAAACCCTTGGCCTTATTCAACTTTCACAGCTACTAACATTTAGATGCTGCATTATATTTCGAGCTTGAAAATAGCAAGTATCCTAATTATCATCAGGCTTCGGTACAAAAGGGGGGACAGCTTCTTCAGGTTTATCCCAAGGAAATTCACTAAAAAACTCCATTTTTCTGACCTCCTTAGCCGTCGGCCTCTCCTTGTGATCCAACGTCAACAAGCTATCAATCGCTTGAAACGCGTGTTTTCCCAAAATCTCATCGCCTTCAGGCCAAGGAATGTCCCTCTTTAAAATATTCTTAAAAATTTTGTACCCAAGCCTGATGATAATTGGGATACTTGCTATTTATTAATTAATTTATTTTAATAATAAATGAATTATTGTACTGATATTGTAATGAAACTTAATTTTTTTATACGAAAGATAATTAAATTTATAATCTTACCTAATGTTTACAAGCTGTCACAACACGCTGTTACTACTAACCATCATAAATATATTTACCTTCACTATAACTAAGTTCACGCTCTACTTCGACTCAGTTTTGCCAATACAACATATTGCCATAAACTCGATAATTTCATAGAGTGGATGAGAATTAAAAATTTTTAACCCTGGGTAATGTTCACATCTGTATCATCGGGATTTTAAGTAATCGGGATTCTAGCCGACAAAAATTCAGGGTAATCGGGATCAACAATATCAAGATTCTGGACAATCGGGATTGGTATCATCGGAATTTGAGGCAATTGGGATTCTAATTAATTGAAATTCAGGGTCATTGGGATTAATAATATCGGGATTCTGGGCAATCGGGATCTGTGTCATCGGAATTTAGTGTAATCGGAATTCTATCCCATCGAAAATTCATATCATCGATAA
Organism: Cotesia vestalis; assembly: GCA_000956155.1. Taxonomy (NCBI): domain Eukaryota; kingdom Metazoa; phylum Arthropoda; class Insecta; order Hymenoptera; family Braconidae; genus Cotesia; species Cotesia vestalis. The sequence goes on from JZSA01002155.1 coordinate 9,995, forward strand.
TATGAGTGATCGGATTCTGGGATATTTAAATCTGGGCAATTGGGATCTACTCCATCGACAGTGTAGCCAATTCTCTTCTGGGCAATAGAGGTCTACCCACACTATTTCTGCGGCAGAATTTCTGAAGAAGTTCTGCCTTTTTATTTTCACTGCACGGCTCACCTATAATAACCCAAAACTACCCCCTCCTATTCTCTCTTTAAGGCCGAAGATCGAGACGCGCCAGTGCTGTGTCGAATAGTTATCGATATCCGGCGACTTATCGATTTAGGGTAATTTTACCCTGTTACAAGCTAATCATAAAATATGAAAAAGAAAAAAAAATTTAACGGTCAAAAGAAAAATTCTAAAATAATGTCATCTAGAAAATAAGCAATTCAAAAAGTTGATATAAACCAAACAACGCTAGTCTTAAAATAGCTTAATTAAAAACGAAGAATTCTAAAAATTACTAAATTAAAAATACAAACAATTGAAAACTAGTAGGATTAAAATAGTAGTACATTACACCCCTGGGAAGGAAAATAAGAAAAGCCTCAGATCCCGTGTAATTGTTGACCGAGGCGAACCGACTATTTTTCTCCTCGACGGAGGCGGAAAGCGGCATTTTCGATTAGCGCAACGGGAAGAAAATTTACGCTTTCCGCCCGGAGGGCAGAAAATGAACTTTTTATTAATATAAAAATTTTAACCGTATTAATTTAACAATAATAATGAATATATGGGTTATTTCATACAAAATCACCAGATTTGAAAAATCATATTTTTTCATTCAACTGAATTTTTGAGATCCTTTTGTAGGTGTCAAAAGACGCTTACCTGTAAATTATTAGCCCTCAATTTCCTGAATCTTTTTAGTTATAAATTTTTGAAAATTGCAAATAAAAAGTGATAGTCAAGGGCAAAAAATTCGTAACTCGTGATCAATTATAACTACAAATGTAAGTAAACTTTTCTTTATTTTCATTAATTTATAGTAAATACGAACGACCAGGGTTAAGCTTAAAGTTTTCCATTGTTATAAGAATTAAAGATTAACTTTTATTTTCATGATCATGATTTTATTCTAAGTTTATAGAAAATTAACATTACATCTTTTTGTTTTTATAAATGAAATTAAATACTTATCAACTTTATAGCTCATGGTAGAAACCAATGTTTAACATTGTAATATTACTTACATAAAGTTAATTAAATTTTTGTAAATTGAAATGGATACAGAAGATCAATTTTCTACACAATAGTGCTTAATACAACAAATTCATTAATAATTATTATGCATTCGAAATGAAGGAAAAAAAGAAAAAATAATTACTCTTATAAAACCTAAATTAAATCTGTAATAAATAAATAAATTATATTATAACCATCCAATTAAGCTATTTAATTAAATATGATTTCACAATGAAAGTTATCACTTTTTAAACTAAAATCATTGAATCCTGCTATTTTTTTTTAAATACATATATTCTTTAAACCAGTATACAAAATAGATCATCAATATTTTTACGTAGCATATAAAAAATTTACGAAACTTTTCAATGAAATGAATACAATGATAGATTAAACACTTTTTACAAATACTTTGGAAAAAAAAAAATAAGTTTCATTGATGATAAAATAAAAATTGGAAATATTACTACCCTGTATAATATGAGTAAATATTTTCTGGGTAGCTTAGCTGATTGCTAATTGTTTAACCCTTCTTCAATGCTTTTCGGTGTTCTTTTCACTTAGCCACTTGTCAATAGTCATAGGAAGTTTTTACTCTGGTACCGCAGATATGGTTTCGTTCAACTTAGTGGTTAAAAGGTTAAAGCTTTGCGTTGAGATATTTTAGTAGTTAAAATGTATTTTAGAGCTTCAAAATTTGATTGTTTTTTATTGAAATAATATAAAAATTGGTAGAAATTATCAGTTAATTATTTATAGAAATTACTCAATGCTTTGCAATTGAGTTGTAATTTAATAATCAAATAAAAACATTATTATTATTATTATTATTATTATTATTATTATTATTATTATTATTATTATTATTATTATTATTATTATTATTATTATTATCATCATCATCATCATTGTCGTCATCACCATTGTTATTATTATTATTATTATTATTATTATTATTACTATTATTATTATTAATATTATTATTACTAGCAATAGTAGTAGTAGTCGTCGTAATAATAGTGATTATAGTAGTATTACTGTTATTTTTAATAGTAATACTTTAATGATTCACTAGAAATCCAAATTTTCTTTTAAAGGTATTTTAGCGACCTCGAAAAATATCCTACAAAAAAAAATGTCAAATTATTAAAATAAAATAATTCAAATAATTGTAAGAAAACTTATTAAGATATAAAGTAGTGTTCTAATAACGATTTTTCAAAGTAACGACTCTTTCAAGAGTGAAAGATGCTTTCGTTGTTAGTGCATTCACTTTTTACCAAAATTAATAAAAATATTAACACAAAAAATTTTCATTAAATTGCAGCAAAAAACTTCAATCTACTCCCTATTAGTGTGTGAACTTACTGAACTGTCCAAAGAAGCTTTTAAGGAGAAAATTTATGAATTGTATAAGTATACTAACTTTTACTAGCCTATGAAAATAACAGTGCAGATGTACTTTTGATAGTTTTATTTTTACATCTAATCTATTTGTATAGGTAGACATATTGTTGCCAACTAATATTATTTTTAATCTATTACAAAATTCCTATCTGCTATCTCATTCGCGCCAAATTTTTTAATATTTTCTGATAAAAGATTTCAATCCTTATTTCGTGTGTTCGGACCTTCCGCCCGGCGCCCTGTCATTGTTTTTCTTTTACTCAGGAAATTTCAAATTAGAAATTCAAAGTCATGAAATTAGACAAATACTTACATTTACACAGGTATTACGAGCGGAATTCAAATTTGACAACTGAACTTAATGAATATAAATTATAGCAAGACAAAACTCTCAAAACTTGAAAAAGGTAATAATGTTTCCAATTTCTTTAGGAATTTTCGACAGGTTATATTGAAGTGAGAAATAAGATATTGATCGTAAATGCTGGACAAGTCAATGCAAGTTGATCCCGTAAGATGGACGGCGATTTTCATAAAATGATCCACCTTTGCAAGCATGGATTGGTATTCAAACATGCTTGTAAATTTACGTCTGAGGTATGTTTCTGTTTATCAGGAACTGTACTTTCAGAAAAACTAGTGCGTATAAAAAATTTATCCTGCATATTAAAATTATTTCTCACCAGCTTTACAGATGTGAAAAAAAAAACTTTTTTAAAAATTTTTCGTCAACTTTTTGGACAAATCGACTAATTTTGATGTAGTTTGCGACAATTGATGTTGTTTTTGTCGGTTAAGACCTGATTCGATTATGGGAACAAACGGTATAGTAGTTTAAAAGTTACTCTAAATAAAAATTTTTTAGGAGGCGCTTTTCGAATGATTTACATACACTCGCACATGCAAATTATATGATCTATTTTTTTTTTCCTAAAAAATTTCTTTTTCTTTGTTCCAGATTTTATTGTCCATCAATTTGAAACAAAAAAAGAATGATTTCTTATCTCAACATTGATGATAAAAAAAATTAGGAAAATGATTAACCCTAAAGGCCATTCCCGCAACTTCCCGCTAATTCCATACTTAAATGCTCAAAATTACACTTATTGCGTTTTTGAGCTCTTCGAGCTTAAAGATATAATTTATGTGTTGTTTTGAGCTCTCCGAGCTCAAAGAGATTGGTTTTCTATGCTTTTGAGCTCTTCAAGCTCTAAATTCTGATAGAGGTTTAATTTTGACAGAGATGTTCTCAATAAAACACTATTTTTTGAATATTCAAACCGCAATTACTTTTGAATAAATGAATCGATTTTTACGCGGTTGGCGGCATTCGACGCAGTTTTCGAAGCCTTATGAAGAACCTTTGAGTTTAAATTGATCGAACCAGAAATTTTAAAGTAATTCCAAAAAAACGCCTTTTTCGGTTTTCTTTCGACAACGGTAACTCACGAACGAATCAACCGATTTTGATCGAGCTGGCGGCAATCGACGTAATTTTTTGATGGTAAGAGCTAATTAGTTTTTGAAATCGATCAAAATCTAAGTTTGGTCAAGCCCTATTGAATGGCGCCAAACGCGATGAAATCGGTCAAGCCGTTTAAAAGTTGTAAGAGGGTCACATAAATACATACATACATACACACATACAAACAGACATACGAACATCATCGCGAAAACATTCAGGGAAGCTTCCTAGGACCTCAAAACGTCGAGATCTGATACGAACTCGATTTTCGAAAAACTGGGTAAAACCAATAACTTCTCGAATTTTGAAAATTTTCAATTTTTTTAGCGGGAAGTTAAAAATTTTATTCCTCACAAATCTTGAAAGCATCTTGTAAAATATATATTTCAGTTTCTGAATTGTCCTCTAATTTGCTGTACGACACCAGCTGTTAAAGTATCTATGGTTAAAAACAAAAAGATATTTTTTATTCAAAATCAAAGATATCTCGTAAAAATTTTTCTAAGCCCGTGATACGAAAAAATTTTTAAATATTTTTTTTTTACTCTACATCCAAAAATTGTGTGAAAATTGAAGCTCCTAAAAATTTTTAAAGTTCTAAAATTTTTTAACTTTTTTAGTTTCACAATTCACTCTTTGAAATTTCGATACGCCCATTCCCTACTTGAATACAGCCTGTCAAAAATCTCTAAAGACATCGAAAATTTTATTTGCTTTCTCAATTTTTGGGTAGTGTCTTTCTGACATAATTTCTATTCATCATGTTCAGTTTTTAAATTTGCATTCCGGTAATATTACACCTTTGTAATTGTGTGTACTCATTTAATAACTTTTAATATTTAACTTAAATTTTCTCTGGTAAAAAGAATGGCGGGGTGCCGGCGCAGGGGATTACACACAATTTAAGTCGTAATAGTTAGCAGCCACATGTATTACAATTATCCACAGATTCGGTAGAATCTGGCGCTAAGTTCCGTTCAAATCTCCGTTGATGGAGCGCCAGAACTACTGAATTTGTAGTTCTTTACAGAGTCTATATGCGCACGCGTTGCCGTCATTTGTAATAAACTGTCACTACTCATGAGGATGTTCATCTTACAGAATTGTTCACATTCCCAAAAAAATTCAAATGTCTATTAAAAATGAATTGTAAAGAGATTTTCTGAGATTACATTGTACTATTATTTTAGTATTTTTACTGTTTAAACTTCACTTGATTTACTTGATATTATTTGACCAATTTAGTCAGACAAGAGCGTCCAAGGGGTATTCTGATCTAGAAGTTTAAATAAATCGATTTTTTTTTGCATATTTTCAGTGTTTAAACCCTTAAAAAAATGCCCTTAGATGGATTTTTCAAAATTCGAATTATTTTTGGAGATACAGTGGATTTTGTGACGCGGCTGGTTCGTCAAGCTGATGTAAATGGCAACAAGCCGCAGCTGAGAACACTCTTGAAGGCTTCTTCCATGAACAACTCCTTTTGGATGAAAAAGTAATGGAAGTAATTGAGCCTATTTATACAAGCTTATCGTCAGATGATTTATTACATCAATATCTGGAGTCCGAAACTCAAAATAATAATGAATCACTCAATTCAATAATATGGACTTTTTCCTTCAAAACATATTCACGCTGGAACTCAGACAATTCAAATTGCTATTTATTTAACTATTGTCGTTTTTAATGAAGATTATTTACTGATCTTAAAAATAATGGAACTTATGGGCATCACCGTTGGTACTGAAGCTTAAACATTTGCTGTCAGACGTAACGAAGTTCGAATTGATCGCTCTGAACTGCGAGCTTCTGCTGCTTCAAAAAAAAGGCAGAACAGCTCGGTTAACAGAAAGAACTTGCAAGAAATTGCATATAACGTAGAAGAAGGTCCAATGTATGGATCTGGGATCGCCAATTAATCTAACGTGAGCATTAAATATTACTATCCGAGTTATTCTACTGGAATTATTTCTCAAACTTCAAGCGTGTTTTTCTCAAAAGTACTTTTTTTGAAGTGGTTATTGATTTTTATTTTTTTTTTATATTCTCGAAATGTCAATAAATATCATATGAAAAAATGGATAGTAATAATTTTTTCCATTTTTTTTTATCTTAGTTTGAAAAATGTCTAAAATTTAGGCTTCTAGACCAGAATACCCCCTTCAGGCGTACACATTTGGATCTACCGAACTTTTTGATAAAATATTGATAGATACTATTTACCAACATTAGATGATACTTTTTTAAGCATGAGTTATGGGAAGATATGGTATATCTAAAAATTACACTATAAAAATTTTAATAAACCATCAATAGTTTTTCAATTATCCATTTTACTTATTATGTGTGTAAGATAAGAAATTAAGTTTTTCTGTCCTCCAGCCAGAAAGCGCCAACTTTCGGGCCGCTGCGCTAAACGAAGTTGCCGCTTTCTGGCTCTGTCGAACAGAAAAATAGTATACTGACCTTGGCCAGTAAATAAGAAAGCCTCAGATCACATGTTTGTCAACCTCGGCTTCGCCTCGGCCAACAATTACATGTGATCTGAGACATTTCTTACTTTACTGGCCTAGGTACGTAATATACTATTGATTTGAGTGTTTCTAATCTAATATATTTCAAATCTGATATATTTGATACTAGAATTATCATCATTTCCTTACTTTAACTTCCAAAAACTAATACTTTCGCAAAAACTGCGAGCCAGGTAAAAAAGAATAGAAGAAACTATTTTTACAGTGTACTCAAAGACATTTGATTTCGATGCAGAATCGCGGGCGTAAGCAGCGGGTCGCACAATTCATGTTACCAAAATAATGAAAACTTTTTTTATCAAAAAATCAATACATCAATAGTTCACTACCAAAATTTTAGATCGATTTATGGCACCGTTTCTGAATAACTAATTTTTAAAATTGCTTCTGTTACACTAAAAGGTGTGGAAAGCCGATAAAGTTAGTATGAAATCTTTCGTAACGCAAGAGTGATGCAACTAGATTTAATAAAATATGAATTGCGTAACCCAACTACTTTAAAGAAACTTTTTTAAACAAAGAAAAATCATTTTGAAAATTAAGAAACATCGAATTTTTTGATGAGCGAAGACTCTTATTGAGAATTTTTTTTTTTTGTAATTGGAAAGATTTTTTAATTTTCTATAAATAATTGGTTTTTAAGGTAGAGCATAAGAAAAATAATTTTTTCAGTATGAACTTACTTGTGACTGTATTTATTGCGAACAGTCGATAGAGCGTCTTTATTTTTCCTATGGAGACCTTGGTTAAGTAAATTTACTATATGCTTGATGTCATCAATTGTGTACCCAGTATAAAATTCTAAAGTTGGAGTCCATCCACCAAGATCTTTCATTTGGAGAGCAAGAAAAAGAGCAGCAGAAGCTAGCTTGCTGTCACTGAACATTATTGTTGAATAATCCATTAATGAATATTCCAAAATATAACGAGCTAGTGTTAAAGTTGGCATTGATATTTTTATGCACTAAAAAGAAATAAAAAAATTAATAGTATTAACACCCGTTCTCTATGATTGCAGCTTTATATTTATTTCCTTGACAATGAAGAATTTTGAAAAATTCTGCTAGGTAATAGATTTTTTAATCATCTAATTCGTAGCAGGAGCGTGTTTTTCGAAAATCTCATTTGTTTAAAAAGAAAAACATAAAACTTCAATTGCTTTAAAATCGCGAGTGCAACAAGGATAGTACCGTTTCTCGCAGCGAGTGCGACGCGAGAAAAAGAGGAGACCGGCTGTTAATACTTAAAATATTTTGTATTATAAAATTCTTCCGAACTATATTTTTAATTATACGTAAATACTTCAAAAAAAATTTCCATAATTTAAAAAAAAAATTCTTAAAAACAACAAAAAAAAACTGTGGGAAATTTTCAATATGAATTAAAAATCATTAGTCCACTTAAATGTAATAAAAAATATAAATAACATAAGTAAATAACGAAAACAGAAAGAAACAGAGTCTTCTAAAATAACAAATAAAAAATAATTACTCTTGCATATCGTCGAAGAAATCGGTAGGACAACGGAATCCCCAAATCAAAATCAACGATTTTTAGGACATTCATCTCCATTCTAATAAGTTCACGTTGACTGTAAGCACCGTCACATATGTATAAAAAATCCTCAATCATTGGTGGGATTCTTTCCTGCAAAATAAAAATAAAAAAAAATAAATTTATTTTGTCTTTAACTAAATACTATAAAACGATTAAAATAGATTACTTACGTCGAATTTACTAGCAATAAATAAACTAGCTGCTCCTAACAATTGTAAAGTTTCTTTTCCTACAGTTACCTTAGTCAAATATAAGTCGACTAATTTAATAGCTAAATATAAAGTTTCATGATTCAACTCAAATGATTCTTGAACTTCAACCATCCAATCAACTAATAAAGACCTCATCCATCGTGATAGACAAACTTGTTTTTCCATATAATCACCAATAATAAAATTTCTTTCTCGGCTTTTAAGGTATTCAAATATCTCCATTGCATACTGCGATACTTGATAAGGATCACGCCAATTTTCAACATCAAAGTCCCATAAAACACCAGAAGGTAACTGTCGAACTGGAGTTTTATCTAAATATTCAACACTTTGTTTTGCTGGAGTATTGACAGAATTTCTTTTAGATTTACTTATTTTTTGAACTACATTTTCTTTTTCAATCTAAAAATTATCATTAATTAAAGGATCTATTAATTTTTACACTTTAAGAAAATTTAACTTACTTTATCGGTATTTAGTTCTATTTTTTTGTCATTTCCTTGAGATAAATCTTCTAGTGCACTAACATACAAAGAACTATCGTTCGATTTTTCTACATCAATTGGTTTTTGATTTTCACTTTTTTGTGGAATGCCCTTTTTTACTTCCAATTTTTTTGTAGTCCTTGTAACTTTGCTGACATTTTTTAATTTTGATGAGGGTTTGTCAATTACAGCAATGGGCTTTACAATAACTTTTTCAGTATTCCTAAGTGTATATGTGGAGCTAACCGGCTTAGCTTGTGGTTTCTTAACCACTTTTTTTGGATCAGCCAATTGAACACCTAATGATTTTCCAATAGCCTAAAAAAATAATCTTTCAATTAAAAACTCAAATTTAATGAAAATATCATAATTAAAAACAAATACTTACATTTGTAATATTTCCGAGGGCTGATCTCTTAATCATTTTGTCTTTGAGCGGCGATGCGTCTGCTTTTCGTTTAAACCTCAAATCTTTAGCAGTCACGAGCGGTTTTATATTCATTTGATCAGCTGCTTTTTGATTTCTTGTAGTAATACTTTTTTTTACTGCGTTAACCATCATGACGGGTTTATTTTGGCTATTAATCGCTTTAGATGGTGCCATCCTCTACTTGAAACCGATTTTATTTTCAACAGTATCAATACTGAATCCTAAAATGTAACTTTTAATGTCATCTACCCATAAAGAGATAATTGTTAATTTTATTTAATTATAAAAAAAAATTGAACATTGACATTTGAAAATTGACATTTTACCTTTTTTTAGTTGCATTTATAAAATAAATAAGTATTAAAAAATTACTTTTAAAAAAAATTGAGTCATTGTTTTTTAAAATTCCTACAAATGGATTTTTAAAAAATTTTATAGTATTAATTTATTTGTTAAATAAATCATTGGTGTGAATTTAGCGGACGGATAATTATTGAAAAAATTTTATTATTTTCAAACTTTATTATTATCATTAAAAAAATCTAAAAATTTACACAAACCAATTGTGAAAGTTTACTAAAAGTATTTTTTTTTTTTTTTTTTTTTAATGAATTATATGCTATAAATATTTAAAGAATTGTTAGATGTCTCTACATTTCCATGCTCATAAAAAATAATGATACTGAAACCGGTAGATATCGGAAAATTTTTTAATTTTATTCAGAAACAAAAAAGTTGTACTTAAAAAATTTTTCTTAAAAATTATAAGCAGCTGTCTTTAATATTCAACTGCAAATTGAAAAAATATTATTTTTAGAATGATTCTTTTATTTAAAAAATCCAAAAGATCAAAAATCTATTAATTTCAGGTCGCAAAAAATCCTAAAATTTTTCAAATGTCTTTCGGTATCATTGCAAATTATAGTCCAAAAATAACGCATAAATAATTATATAGAAATGTTTACAAACATAAATTTATTAGATATCATTTTTTTGATAAAAATAATCCATAATCCATCTTTGTAACGTATAAAGAAAATATTAATAATACTTACTCTTAATCACCTGCATGTATGAGATTATTTGATCACAGTTATAGCGAATAAATAATTTTTATAGTTAGACGAAAATTCTAATGAACTTAAGCCGGTATTCAAAGTGGATGTAAGGTTAAGAAAATATCTTATATATTATGAATTGTAAATTTTTTATAAAGATTTAAACGAAGTAATTGTCCATTCATCTTTTGGTTAATATCAAAAATTTATACGAGAATATTAAATGAGTCGACAATTTTTACATTATCAAGTAATGTAAACAACGCTAACATGTACTTATAGTATTATAAAATAGATTACGTTACTTGAGGAAAAACGCGGGAACAGTCATGTGGAATTTTAATGCTCCAATTCTAATAAAAGATGAATGAACCATGTGATAAATAAACCTCAAAATTGCAAAACTGAAAATAGTCAATCAAAAATAACTGGAATTTTAAGCAATACTTGTTAATTATTTGAATTTTTATACTTTAAAGATTGAGTAAGAATATCATAAGTTACTTCGGTAGGCTCCAACAAAATAATTTCATGAATTGAATAGAATAGTCACCTGCTTGTTTTGGAGTAAACGTAATCAGACGCACCAGCTCAATGTCAATTATATAAATAGAAAGTTTTTACAATGCGTTTTATCTTTCTCAGTCCGAAAATTTATTGGTAAATGATACTTGTTAATGTAATACCATTTTTTTAATTTCTTTTTCTCTTTTTCATCTGACGAAAAAGAACTTCAGACCACTACTAACTGCCAAATGCATGCTGGGAGAATCAACAGTTCTTTTTCGACGCTTGCAGCGCTTAACCTTTAGTAATTAATTTCTTATATCCGATGACGTGATAGGTGTCGTTAATGCATTGCGCGGCAAATTCACTATCATTTGAATTATTTAATTTAATTTACAATAAATTATAAAAAATGTATTTTGCTATAACCCAGCCAGCAATATAATGTCTTACCAAGTCTTTAAGATCAGTTTAACATGGTAATCAAATCTTAAAAAGGTCATATTGTTGGCTGGGAAGATAAAAGACACCATTAGTGGCACCTTTAACCTCTATTAGTGGCACTTTTTCTTTCAATGGAAAAATGTTCTACTTGGAATAAAAATTAAAAATTTTTTTGATCTAAAGGTATTAAAGATTAGAAATAATATATTCATGATAGAAATTAATGATTTCATTAATTGAATAAGTACCAAAATCAAAGAAAGTGTCAGTAATGGGATCCCCACCACTAATGGGGTCTTTTACCTTATAGAACTCAAAAAATTATAATAGTACATAAATTAAAGTATAGTAATTTCTTTAATTTCTTTGTGAACATTTCCTAGACCTATAAAAAATACTCGAACAAGCTTGCTCATGTTACTCGACACCTAAACCTTGGTGAAAAATTAGTAAAAGAAAAGCCATGAGTTAAACTTCTTTCAAAGGTTTTGTTAGTCATATATACATTTTCGTTAAACATTTTTAAGAGGTCGTGAATTGTAAAGAAAATAAGACCATAGAATCAAACCAACAATAATACTACTATTTGTTAAATAAATAACCGACAAACTATTATAGAGTGACACTTATCAAATAAATAATAATTAATATTAAATTGAAAGAATAATGTCTCATATTAATTAATAAACAAATCTCTGATCAAAAAAGAGAATTAAAAAGAATTTGCCCGTGTTAAACGCCCATAAGAGAAAGAATTGGAAGGATTAGAAATCATTAAAAATGATTAAAAATCAAGTTATTTCTAATTCTTTTGAATCCTTTTGTTTTATCAGGGATGATTATTAATCCGCAATACATTTATTATAATTTAAATCTTATCATAATAGTTTTAATAAGTAAAATTTATAAATTAATGTCTAACTTGTAACTATATAATCGATAAACATTACATGAATATATTTTGTAATACTTATAATAATTTAGTAATAATAATAATAATGTTTTAAAGTTAATAATACTTTTGTTAATTGATAAACCATAAGAATCTAAGATATAATTTGTGAACCCAGGTATGCATTTGTGAATGTACCAAGCAAAACATATGTAATAGGCACAGACATGGACGAGAATAAGTTTTAGTGTATCTGTTAAAATAAGTATTAATACAAATAGGTATACATTTTAGAATAAGTACAAGATGTAATAGACTAAGTATATTAGTATGAAACATAAAGGGGGAAGTGAAGCCGGAAAACATAGACTTCGAGCCGATACTTTGTAACTTCACTTCTCCCTGAGAGCTATAACTGAGCTTTTGCTGTAGCTGAAACCACTGAATAAAATCAAGCTCTCTGATAATTATTTGTTATCATTTAAAAACAGTCCACCTAATTAAAATTTTCCTTTTTCTTGAAATTAAATTTAATAGTTTTCAATATCAAAAGTTAAATTAATAAATAACAAAAAATTTAAATAAACACCGCGTGACTACAACTCACATCCCAGTCCAGAAGGAGGCAGTACGATCAATCTGACCCTATTGGACATAACAAATTAGAAAACCTCTTCCTTTTACGGTCTCCATAGCGTTGACTATACTTAGGCTAGACAGGCTAGACTAAGTTTACTCAGGACTTAGTTCGGCTGAACACGCTCATTTATAGAGAGCGTTGCAATCAGCCCCACGGTATACAACAGCGTGGAACGTACATCCTCCGTCATTGATCCTTTAATCATTAATCAGTGACTTCAGTGACATCTCGGTTTACTTGAACCAGAACCAGCTGACTTTTTTTTTCTGATTGTCACCAATAGGAGCAAAAAAGAAAGCTTGCGAAACTTTAATTAAGTGACTGTACAAATCAAAGACACGTGGTCAAAACACCAGTTTAAAACAAAAAAAAAACTAAAGAACATTAGTTTTCAAGCAAGCTGTCTTAAACCTTAACCTCAATTTTAAAGTTTTTTTAACTTTGATTAAGTTGTCATTTATAGTGTAAAAAGCTTAAATAAAAATATTTTGAGTCGTGAGTTGTTTAATTATAATTTATCCAAATGGATCGCTCTGGTAGTTTATAAAAAATTCATTACTTAAGATCACAGCACATTCAAGAAATTGTTTAATGATTATAAAACAAAATAGATAAAAATTCCACTATTTTTAGAAACATATTTTTTTTATTTTTATTAAATCAGAGATATTTAAAGCAAAAATGGATTTTATGAAACTTCAAGAATTTATGGAACTTGTGGGCCAACTCAAGGTAAATAATTCTAAAAAATGTTTAGTTTTATTCAACTTTCATAAACAACTTTTATATAAAACTAAAAAATGATCTTGGTCCGTTTGTAAGTATTCAATTTAAGCTTCATGAGCTTATAAAAAAATGGCTTTTAAAAAAATATGCATATAAATTTATCAAATTGTGTATGTCTCTCATTCATGAATTTGATCTTCCATTAAAATATATTATCTTGAATTGATGAAAAAAATTCGTGTTTCATTGAAGAAAGTTCTGAAATCATAGCTTAAGATAAAATAGATATGTAACTTATGTTTATTTTTTTCAGCATATAAAGCGTACTGGATGGGTCTTAAGAAACATAGAAGGTTCAGAAACAATCGCTGCACACATGTATCGTATGGCTGTACTTTCGTTACTCGTAGATACCCAAGAAAATTTGGATAAAAACAAGTAAGTTTAATTTCTCTATCTAAATTTATTTGTAGAAAATTATATATGGCATTCCAAATTGACCACTTTTGACCCCGACTTACAATGCATTTGAAAATATACGTTCTATGAAGGTCATTTTTAAAAATGTTCTTATCCAACCAAAAAAATGTAATAAACTAAAAAAAAATGGCTTTTTATTTTTGAAATCACGATAATTCTCAACATTTGACTTATTGAGACGTTTTTTTTTTTTTAATTTTTGTTTTTAAATGCACTTTAAAAAAAAAAAAAAATTAGTCATACCTGTCTTCATGGTTTTCTTGTTCGGATTTTCGGAAAATATCGAAAACTTTTCGATGGTTACCATTTTTGAATTTTCTTTTCTTTCTATTATATCAAACTTTGAAAGTTTTTGCAAATTTTAAAAATTTCTTCAGAGTGGTGTTTTTTCAATTTCAATTTTTTTTTTTTTCACTTTGAAACCAAATTTTTTTTTAAACTAAGTTTATATCTCACAACACTTCGTGAAGAATTTTTAAGTGATCAGAGAACTTCTGAATGAAAAAAAAAAATAATCAAAGCAAAAATAAAAAAACTTTTGATTACGTTCATTTTTTACCAAACTATAGCGATAGGCTTTTGAAAACGATGTTCAATCCATTTTATCCTGAACTAACTATTTTTTTATTTTCGAAACCTTATAATTCGTCAAGAAAAATCAAATCAAAATGTTTTTCTTTTTTCTTAAAAAATATGATTATTCTTAAAATTTGACTGCGGGTTTTCTCGCTTGATATATAATCTGCTATTACGGTGTCATATTCTTTTTTTTAAATGGTGTATCCTTTTTTCTTGGATTTGTTGATATGTTAACATGTTGACAAGTTGACTGTATTTTGGCGTATAAAAATATTAATTTTTTCATTTTCAGAATTATGCAAATGGCATTGGTGCATGATCTTGCGGAATGTATCGTCGGTGACATTACTCCTCATTGTGGAGTATCACCTGAAGAAAAACATAGACTGGAAGATGATGCTATGATGAAAATTTGCCAATTATTAGGAAACCAAGGATCAAATATTTTAGAAATTTTCCGGGTAAATATTTCAAAATCATATCAATTTCATATGTTATAGGTAGTAATACAAAATTTAGGATATATTTTTTTAATTATGAATATTCGATTTAAAAAATTCTTTTCAAAGCCTATATCTGTATAGACAATGATTTTGATCCATTTTTTGGCATTCAGAGCACTTTTCAAAACACTCAAAGTGACATTAAGTTGATGAAATGATATACGTACACTTTCAGATAAGTAAACAGATACCATTACAAATAATCATTTTACAAAGATAACAAATTTTATATTGCCGTGCATCTTATTGATCAAAGAAGTCAATTTTAAATATCATCTTTTAACTTTCTCATAGATTATAAGTAATTGTAAAAATTTGCGGCAGAGTTCTGGCTTAGAGCCCTCTAGATGACATCAATAGAAATTTATAAATATTATAATCCTTAAAATAAAAATACATTAGAGTGTGAAGTTAGTCAATAGTCAAAACTCGCAAAAAAATGGGACCTGATTCCTTATTAGTTAAAAATAAGGCACGCGCATAGCGCGCTATTCAAATTTCTAGTCCTTTTAAAATCAATCATTACATCGAATTGGAAATATTTTGCTTTATTTACTCTTTCACAGTGACATAGATTTACGTCTTCTCATGATTAGTGTCATCAATCGCTTGAAAAAAAACAACTGAAGTGTTGGATGAATCAAAAGATTCTTTTTACATTTATTAAAATCACGAAAGTTTTAAATTATTACTATTATGTTTTAGGAATATGAATCTCAACAGTCGAATGAAGCTAAATATGTGAAAGATTTGGATCGATTGGATCTTATTTCTCAAGCTTATGAGTATGAGAAGCGTGACGGAACTCCTGGGAAACTCGAAGAATTTTTCACAAACACAGTTGACAAGATTTCTCATCCTTTCTTGAAAAAAATGGCTGCCGAAATCACTTCTCAAAGACAAAAAATTATAGGAAATAAATAAGACAAACGAATAATTAGGATATAAATAATTTTTTTAATCATAGAAAAATTTCATTTGAAAACAACTTATTTATTTCAAGAAAATTATTTTAAGTATTTATAATAAACCGGAAAATAAAGATAATGTTTGAATTATTTATTACATACCCCTGTAAAAAATTAAGAAAATGAACATAAACTTTTCTATTTCAATATAAAATTATTATGTTAAAAATTACACCGACACACATAAAAAAATTTGTTTGTACTTTTGAGTGGACCCATCACAGAAATGTATTTCGACCCGCTGAATCTGAATTTGAAGTCTGTTTGGTCCGGTCACCCTCCAGATTTGAGTAAAATGCAAAAAATTGCGAAAAACTGTAGGGTATTTATCGAGTAAATTAGAATGTCAACATGATGGCAATTTTTGCCGGTGTGTGTGTGTGTGTGTGTGTGTGTGTGTGTGGATCTCATAAATATTTAACAACTTGACCGATCGAATTGCAGTTCAGCATTCCAAAAGGTTCTATTGTCATTAGATTTTATGTTAATTTGAATCAGTTCGGCTCGGTAGATTTTGAGAAATTTTTTTCTCGTACAAATTCGAATTTTATGTTAAATAGTTTCTCGAGGATCGAACAATTGGTAAAAAAATCGTTTTAAATTCCGTGAACCGGATCGAATTAATTCATTCAATAAATATTGCTGTCGAAAGAGTTTTAATTTTTTTTTTTCATCCACTCCAAATTACAGTTAGATCGTTTTTAGAGTAGAATGTTATCTTTCTATGCTTTGAAAACTGCGATGATTGCTGCAAACTGCGCCAAAATCGGTTGATTCTTTCACACAACATTGCAATTCTTAATTTTCAACAAAATGCTTAATCAATATAACTACTAGATTTTCGAGCTCGAAAATGTACAAGTTGTAACGTATTGAGTTCAAAAATTTTGTAGTGTAAGACTTTTCGAGCGTTTCTAAGTTTGAATATGACAGAAAGTTCCAGAGATGTCCTGCAGGGTCAACCGCTTTTCAGATATTATCAATCACATCAGTCATCTGTATCAAAGTATATAATTTCTTTGAATTTTCATAAAAATACATTTTTCTTATATGAAATGATCAATTTTTGAGAAAATGGGTACCCTGGTGGAAATAATTTTCTTCAAAAAGTAATAATAAGTCTATTAAAAGTCTGAATAAGACTTCTAGAAATGTTTTTTTCTCTGAAAATCTGAAATAAAGTCTGAAAAAGTTAGCAAAAGTCTTTAAAAGTGATGAAAAGAAAATATTTGTGGTCAAATTGAGACTCTACTAGAAGAGTTAATTTGACTTTTTAAAAAGTTTTTTCGGTAATCAAGGCAATACTAAATAAGATTTTTTCAGACTTTTTTCGAGATAATAAGTAATTTTAGAAAATTTTGAGAATCCCTTCGAAAGTGTTTTATAGTGTTTTTCTAGAATTCAATTTTCCGTAATTTTTGAAAAAATACTTATTCTATCTTTTCTAAAGACTTTCAAATAATAATTATGAAATTTTTTATAACATTTATTATTATTGAAATACTTTTTTTATGTTATTGGTGTCAATCAAAAAGGAAATGGAAGGAAATTGTTTTTATAATTTTTTTTTATTAGAAACTACAATTTTATATTTTTTTATGGTTTTTTTTTTACATTTTCGAATAAATATACCTAATCATCAATGCTTAACATATTCTACGTGAAGCCAAGTTTTCTTGAATATTTCTTGAAAAAAATTGAAGTAAAAATTCTAAGAAATTCAACAAAATATCGTGTAGTTATTTTAAGCTCGATATCTTAAAAGCGATTAAAAAAATACATAAATACAAATCTGGAAAGAGACTTCGAATATGAACAAAATCAAACTTCATTTCAGCAAAATCAATGGTGCTGACTCTCCAGACGAATCAATTTAGTTGACCAGCCGGGTACACTTACAAAAGTGCAACAGCCAACCAATGTATATGTGGTTCATATAAAATCAATATATCTTTTGCATTACCAATACTTGAAACTCATGAAACTTTACCGTTATCTGACATCATATAGAATTTCATAGTCAATAGTTAAAATTTATTAAGTAAAGTATTGTAAAAGAATTACTTTAGTTTCCAAGCCGTTTTCACAATATCAATTTCATTTGCAACTTTTTGAAAAATAATTCTTCATTATATTGAATAATTTCAACTTTTTCGATTCTATTTTCTTTTAAGATTTGAATGGATGTTGAGAGATCAAGTCATAAAAAGCAAATTTATTCCAATATGCTCTGTTGTTGATTCAGTAGCCAGATGTAAAATGTTAAATATGAAACAATTTAATGGTTTTTACGGTTGCACTTTCTGTGAGCACCCAGCAGATTCGGTCGATGGATCAATAAGATTTTGCATATCAACAATAATTCCGAAAGATCGCACTGACGCTTCAATAAAAAAAAATATGGAACTTGCAGCTGAGAGTGAATATGGGATCAACGTTAAGGGTGTTTGGGGGCCATCAGCATTGATGAATTTAAAGTATTTTGACATTGCTGATGGAATGTCTCCAGACTACATGCATGCTTTTCTGATAGGCGCAGTAAAGCAGCATACTAATATTTTATTAACATCAGTTGGTGAAGAATATTATATTGGTAATCCTAACCAGCTAAATATCATCGATGAACGATTATTGAATTTTAAACATCCTACTTGCATAACACGTTCATCAAGAACTATAAAAGATAGAGAAATGTGGAAAGCAAATGAATGGCGGTCATGGCTGCTTTTCTATTGTTTAATTTGTATCAAAGGAATTCTTCCTAACAAATATTTAAACCATCTTGCTTTACTCGTTGAAGCATTATGTGTAATGCTGTCTGGAAAAATAACGGTGAAAGAATTGCGTAGAGCTGGTGTTTTATTAATAAGATATGTTATACTATACCAAGAATATTTTGGTAAAGCAGCCATGACTTACAATATTCATTTACTTCTACACATGGAAAAAAGCGTATTTAATCTTGGACCAATATGGTACCACAGTACATTTATATTTGAAAATGAAAATCACTTCATTTTGAAAATGCAAAAAAGTCCAGCCCATTTAGCTCTTCAAATTGCTCGGAGATTTACGTTTGAGAAATCATTACCAATATTAAGCAAGAAATTAATTAAAAGTCATGGTTTCAATGTTTTTTGCGAACGCTATTTAACGGGAAGATTAAAAAATACATTTCAAGTTGATGGATGTACCCTAATTGGTAAAGGAAAAAATTACCAATTAACAATGAGTGAACAAAAACTTTTGAAAGAAATCGGGCAGTGTCGATCATTTAATAGATTCATCTATAACGGTAATCGCTATACATCAAGGAGTTATCGATTATGTCAAAAAATTGATGACTCTTTAATAGTGCTAAAAAATGGAGAAATAGGTATGATAAAAAATATATTATATTTCAATACAGAAGTAAGTAAAGAAATTTATATTTTTTATGAAGAAATAGTTAAACAAAATGAATATTTTCATACAACTAGCCATGTAACAGTACATAATATTGAAAAATGTAAACTCACACATAATCTGCGTTTCTGTAAGCCAGAAATGATTGAGCAGCCATGTATTTTGACAAAAAATTTAGACGAATATTATGTAATTAAAATACCAGAAGGATGTTGTAAAAGTGAATAAGGACAACAATACATGAAGCTACGGTTACCATTCAAATGGAACAACTTAGAGTTAGCTAAAGAACATATGATTTAGAATTTAACAAAGTAAAAAATTTTATTACACAACGAAAGAAAATCTTAAGTGTGATCAACAATGTATTTTTGCAAAATTGTATATACAGGTGTTTTTTCATAAATAAGAATAAAATTTTTCAGTAAGGAAACAAAATAAAAGATGTGATTTGATAAGTAATATTGCAAAAAAGTATTCACTGTTTTCAGAAACTGTTTTCAACGTTGTAAAATAAATCATTAATATTATAAACTCTTATTGAAAGTATTTATAAGAATGTTGCCTTAAGTTTCACATTAATGAATATTTACTTTACTAGCACTTGAAAATCCCTTAAATGGTAATGAAATGTGTAAAATAAATTCATAAATATACATATTATATTAAAAAATTTAAGATATAATTAAGTTTATTATTAATTCATAATGATAAACAACAATGCAAGCTGAGAAAAAAATTTTTGAGACAAGAAATATATTTAAAAAAATCAAAAATCTTTTGATTAATATATAAATTTTTTTAAAGCTAGCACAAAAACTTTTTCAAAGCAGCTAATAATTAGTTTTACATATTTTTTACTTTGTCTAAAATAATGTTGATGTTATAAATAATTACTTCGTTGTATGATAATTTTTTTTATTTACTAAGGTATATTTATTCGAAAATGTAAAAAAAAAACCATAAAAAAATATAAAATTGTAGTTTCTAATAAAAAAAAATTATAAAAACAATTTCCTTCCATTTCCTTTTTGATTGACACCAATAACATAAAAAAAGTATTTCAATAATAATAAATGTTATAAAAAATTTCATAATTATTATTTGAAAGTCTTTAGAAAAGATAGAATAAGTATTTTTTTAAAAATTACGGAAAATTGAATTCCAGAAAAACACTATAAAACACTTTCGAAGGGATTCTCAAAATTTTCTAAAATTACTTATTATCTCGAAAAAAGTCTGAAAAAATCTTATTTATTATTGCCTTGATTACCGAAAAAACTTTTTAAAAAGTCAAATTAACTCTTCTAGTAGAGTCTCAATTTGACCACAAATATTTTCTTTTCATCACTTTTAAAGACTTTTGCTTACTTTTTCAGACTTTATTTCAGATTTTCAGAGAAAAAAACATTTCTAGAAGTCTTATTCAGACTTTTAATAGACTTATTATTACTTTTTGAAGAAAATTATTTCCACCAGGGTAATTTCTAAGTAATGAAATTAACAATTTAAAAAACAATGCATAACCCTTATTGATATATTTAACAGTCTTATTGGAAATAGATCATTTTCGTTAACAAAATGTTTTTAATACAAGCAAATGTTTTTCTTGAATTTAATTAAATTTTATTTAAGAAAATTGATTTAAAAATTCAGAAACAAAAGCTTGAAACCGATTGATCTTGCGAGCCAATTCTAAAACTTTTTGCTGTTTTCAAGTTCGAAGAGTTTAAAAACATTACTGGCAATCCAAAACAGAGTACTGGGGTCAAAAAATAAAACCCTCTCCGTACGAAGTGTACTTACAGTTCCCTGGTTAAAAAAAAGTATTAAGACAAAGAAAAAAGAATTGGTTTTTTAGTCAATCCAATTCCCCTGGATAAAAAAAAGTATTGAGACAAAGAAAAAAGTATTGGATTGACTAAAAAACCAATACTTTTTAATATTTTTTTCTTTGTCTTAATGCTTTTTTTTAATCAGGGTCTTTTCAATACTTTTTTCTTTGTCTCAATACTTTTTTTTTAATCAGCCCTGGTGGAAATAAGATTCTGTTAGTAGTCTGAATCATTATTGTGGAACTCTGAATCAGAATACCATCAGTCTGAATCTCTTTGAAAATGTTATAATAGGAATCGATAAGTTAGATAAAAGCAGATAATGTTGTTTTAGGTTATTATTTGACAAAAATTTCGGACTCTGCAAGAAGACTAAATCAGACTTATTTAAAGATGTTGACAAAATTTCAAATGTGAAAGAATCAGACTTTTTCAGAGATATTATAAAATAATATTAATATCTTTTATTTCTTGAGATAATAATACCAATTTATCGTTGTTTTAAACAAATCATTTTCTAGCGAATCTAGATTTTCTCGAAAGGTTATTAAGAGTTGATAAGACTTATTCAGTTTAACAGCAAAAAGAAGAGAACATATCTTTTCAAAAAATGTATTTATTATAATTGGAGAAAATTTTGAATTAAACAATAAAAAAGAATTAATGCATGTTTTGATTGCACGAAGAAGCCACAATGCTTCCTCTATACACCAGACAAAAAAGCTAAAGATGGCTCATGTCATATTTCTGGCTCCGGAGCTTGTAAGGCATTCCGCACTGCACTTGCCAAAGCTACGAGAGGGCAGAAATGACGCGCATACTACAAGGAAACCTGAATAGATGTACATTGGCGCAGAACTTACTTTGCCAGCGAGTCTTTGAAGAGAAGATCGACGTCTGCTTCATCTTCGAACAATATCTAAACCTTCAAGATAGAGCATGGTTCGCAGATGAAACTGGCACGGCAGCAATCTGGATTGTGAACACAAAGAACGTTACCGCCAACAAAATCGGAAGTGGAGCAGGTTTTGTCTGGATTCAAATCCCCACAACCTCCTTCATGAGCGTCTATCTCTTACCTAACGAAAGGATTAGTGTGTTCCGACAGAAACTGCGACTTTTAGAAGACCGGGGTACCAAGAATCCATCCTCGACATCGCGTTGGCGACTCCAAGGACTGCCAACATAATCAAAGACTAGACTGTATCCGAAGAATACAGTGGCAGTGATTACCAATTTGTGACATTCAACGTTGGACTGGCATCAGCTCCGGTTAGCTGGCATCAGCTTGATGTAGAGGCACTGCGAAAGTCACTTACACAAAGCTGGTCTACTCTGTAAAACAACCCGATCCCAAACACCCGCAGCGTGACTGAAAAGACTACTAAAAAAGAGTACTAAATACGATGAAAGTAATTGCTGCCTCGTACGACACCTGTATGCCGCGGTTGAAAAACCGGGGTTTTCACAGGCCGGCGTACTGGTGGTCACTAGACATAGCAGAACTCCGAAAAAAATGCCACGAGCTACGTCGAGAGCTGCGAAACGCTCCCCCACTCAAGATCTACATTCGAGCGAGTACAAGCAGGCTAAAAAGAACCTAAATCGGGCTATCAAAGCAAGCAAAGCGAAATTGTGGCAAGAGATCTGTAACGACCTTGACAAATCCATCTGGGGTAAAGCCTACCAAATTGTCGTCAAACGACTTGGAAAGGCTTCACCAGAAGCGCCGAAACCACTTGCTTCAATGAGCAGCATCGTAGCGGAGCTGTTTCCTAAACATTCACCACGGGAAAGAAGATATCATACGAAAAACAGCGTAACACCTTTCACAACCAGTGAACTACAAGATACGGCGAAGACTCTCAAGACAGGAAAATCTCCTGGCCCTGATGGGATCCCGGCTTCGATGATTAAGATTGTAGCCCTGGAATACCCAGATATACTACAAAACGTTTACAACGCATGCCTAGCAACCGGCACGCTTCCAACGGCTTGGAAGCGGCAAAGATTGGTTCTGTTGGACAAGAGTAAAGGAAGGTAAGGCGCCCTATAACACCTTCGTCGTTCAGACCACTCTGCATACTTGACATTGCAGGAAAACCGCTCGAAAAGCTCATACAGGGAAGACTACGCAACGACATCGATCGTGCTGGAGGCTTTGCCATAAACCAACATGGCTTTTGGAAAGGATGATCGACAGTCGGCCCGATCCAGAAAGTCGTAGGGACAGCGAAAGAAGCATGGTCTGGTAGCTTCAAAGCCCGCAAGGTGTGTCTTGTCCTCACACTAGACATCGAAAACAAGACAGTATCAAACCTGTCGAGAATCATGACCAACATGGTGGGACCACGAACCAGGAAAAGGAGGGTGCTTCTAGAAGTTGTCCACTCGATATTACTTTACGGAGCGAAGATATGGGCAGATATCCTTAAACAGAAGACCTAACGGCGTAAGATAGCGGCAGTGCAACGACGAGGAGCGCTCAGAGTCACCTGTGCCTAACACACGGTTTTAAAAGCAGTCATATCGGTCGTAGCAGGAACCGCACCAATCGATTTACTAGCATTCGAGAAGGTGAAAGCTACGACGCCAAAATAAATGATGACAACTCAAGTGAGGCAAGAGCAACCACAAAAACGGAAACGCTAGAGATATAGAGATATCGTTGTCGAAAAATTTTGAAAAAAGTGTTTTTTTTACAGAACTTCAAGTTTTATTTTTGGATCCTTTTCGATGAAAAAAACAATTATTAGAGCCCACAAAACTACGTCGATCGCTGCCAAGAACGTGAAAATCGATTAATTGGTTCGTGAGTTATCGTTGTCGATAAAATTAGGAAAAAGTGAATTTTTCAAATTTTTCTTAGATTTTTGGTTTGATCAGTTTGTGTTCAAAAGTATATTGTACACGGAAAAAAAAATATTGCTAAAATGACTATCCAACGTATCCTCAAATGACGTTTTCTTAAAATAACGATCCGGATTTCTGATTTAAGGATTCATTTGTTTGACTTAAGCATACAGAGAATAGCTCTTGTAAATATATGTAGTTTCGTCAAAACAGGCAACTGTTTTGTTAACGTGAGGATCTGTCTAGTTGAATTGACTAAATGTAACGCTAAAATAATGTTACGGATCGTCATTTTGACGATCCGCTGAATAGCTGAATTGGCTATACAGCGTATCTCTAAAAAAAATGACTATACAGCGTATAGTCAGAATAACAATACGTATCCTTACTCTAACGATATTTTTTTCTCCGTGTACTATCGCAGATTATGTCGTGCGACATCAATTGCGACATTCTAAAAAATTGTCTAAATCATTTTAGGTGAAAAGAGTTTTTATGTTATCGGGAAAAAATACTTTGAAACAGTCAGGGCTGAAATTGCGGATGTCGTTTAAATTAGACACCAACATCACTCAAATTCACAATGTGTCGTAGATTATGACGTACGACACCAATTGAGACAACCTAGATAATTGCTTAAATAATCTTATACTAAATAAATAAATATTTGTAAATAAATGAATAAAAATTAAATTAATAAATGAATAAATAATGAAAAAAATGCAATTTAATAGAAGCTGCAAAATATCCTGAGACGCTGAGCCACGCGTTGAATTGAGAGAGCCTGGCGCCCGACGCGCGTTAATAAATAAATTCGTATTGTTTAAACTAATTGCGAGCAGTGGAATTTCTTTTTAGGATCTTAAATAGATCTCTATACTCGGATTGAAACAACTATCCCAAGAAAAATTTTTTTTTTTTTCAATTTGACTAATTTACTTTGATGAAATTAATTAGTCAAATATTTTATGACAACTTGTACTACTGCCAAAAAATTTTGCACTTTGATCACTTTGAATTTATTTTATCAGATAAAACAATTTGTTTATTTAAAAAGAGCAGGGAACATTTAAAAAACAATAGCGCCATATTAATTTAAAATTCTTAATAATAAAATTATTGAAGAATATTGTGAGGGTTTTGAGGTTAAAACGTGGATTCTGAAGTTCTATTTTTACCCTCAAAGTTGTAAGACCGTCCGTAAGTAGGATTTTGAGGTTCAAATCGTGACTACTTTCTATATTGAAATCTATTTTGAAATTCCAAATTTGCCCTCAAAAACTTTACTGAGGATTTTGAGGCTCAAATTGGAATTTATATTTAGACTCGGGTGGCGTTCGAATGAGGAGTTTGAGATGCTGTTGAGGCGTTAGAAATGACAGTTCCGGAAAAAAAAAAAACAAAAGAAATGAGACCTTTATGGTGCTATTAAGACGGTCAATTTCAACACAGTTATTATATGGTGATTTGTTCATCTGCCTGGGTTCTTCCGAAGACTTATCGATAAAAAATTTTATTCTATTAATTATATGTCATTTTCGGAAAATAATTTTTTGTTGAACTTTTTTATAGCGTATCCGATTTTTCCGGCAAGAATAAAAAAAAATTTTCGGGAGTAACTGAAAATTCTTGTCATTTACCTTAAAATCAATTTTTAAAAAATTATTCAGCGTAATATTACTTAGGGGAGGGGGGGGGGCAAAATGGGGTACTTAAGAAATCGTTATGATTTTCAGGACTTAAATACGATGATTTTTCTCGTTTTCAGTCGTAATTAAAGAAAAATAATCAAATTTCAAGTTGCCGTAGAAAAAAAAAATTTTTTTTTGCGGGCAAAATGGGGTACTCCCTGAAAAAGTGAAAAAAAAAAAAGTTTCTTCATCCGAATTTGAAATATCGTTAAAAAAATAACATTTTCTTATCGATAAGTCTACGAAAGAACCCAAAGAGAGGAACAAATCACCCAAAAAAGAGACATTATTAGTTGAAGCAATATACTCCTAACAAAAATTAAGGTAGTTAAAAAAATTTTTAAACTTTGTAATAATTTTTGACGGGTTTCGCTTGAGTTAAAATAATATCAAGACAAAAAAAAGAGTTCTCTTGAGAAAATTCTAGTTTTTGGAACTCCCGGTGAAAAAATTTTTAAACTCATAGTTCTCACGCAGTTCAAAGTAATAGCACGAAAAAAATTAGAAAAACGGTTCACCCTAAA
>JZSA01002156.1:0-12336 GCA_000956155.1 Cotesia vestalis
AAATTATTATGATGCACAATGACGATAAAAATTACTGCACAGTAAAAAATTTTTCGTCAATTTTCAAAGTGTGAAAATTTTTGTGTAGCAAATTACACTCTAGTGTGTAGAATTTTATATTCTCATGTGTTGATTTAACACACTATAATGTAAAATTAACATTAGTTTGTGTAAAAACAGTCAGTAACACAAATATTTGTGTTAAATTTGCCGATAATTTTTTTACTGTAAGGTAAAAGCCCCAATAGATGATCACGTACCAGTATATGATCACTCCACGTATTTGTATATCCATATTCACAAATATAAGTATACAAATACATGGAGTGATCATATACCGGTACATGATCATCTATTAGGGCTTTTACCTCATGTAAAAAAAATAAAAAAAAAAAATTTTTTTTGTGTTTTTTAATTAAAAAAATTTTTTTCCTCTGAAATTGTAGGAAATGACGTTAAAATATATTTTAGAAAGCTAAAAGAGCTTTTTGGAAAAAAAAATTTTTTTTACGAAATTTTGGGGGTACCCCATTTTGCCCCCCCGTCCCCTAATATTTTCTTGAATAACCCATTTTGCTCCTTCTCTCCTTTTCCTTATTCTTTCATCTTCAACTCGCAATGAATTTCAAATTTATTTTGCAATTTCACAATTAATCAATTAAAAACCGAAAAATTTTACGTTAGATCAGCTTAAATGCATCCCATTCAAAAACAATTACATACGTGCATTTTCTAGCATATACTAAAGAATGAAATTTATATTTTTTGCAGATTTATTCAAGCATTTTTTTAACACCTTGAGACAGTACAATTTATTTCCTTGGCTAAAAATACTGATTGAAAAGAATTGAAAAGCGGTCATTCCATGCAAACTGTATATCTATAAATGGGACATTCCACGCCAAATCGGACGGTTTGAAAAATTTTAATTTTCGATTTCCTCAATTTTTTTATATTTTTTTGTACCCATAAAACAACCCGTTTTCCGAGATTTTGAGATTTTTTGATCATCGATTCAGAAGATATCAAATTTTGAAAAAAAAAAAAAAAAACGCTCTTTTTATGGTTTTCTGCTTATAACTTCTTATGGAATGGTTCAAATCAAAATACTCACTGAATAAATATCTTTCGTTCTTCCATGTAATTTTCGAAAAAAAAAAAAAAATACAAAAAAATTATTTTAAGTATTTCCATACGTGTTTTTTGAATTTTTAAAATTGAGGAAATCGAAAATTAAAATTTTCCGAACTGTCCGATTTGGCGTGAAAAGCCCCATATACAAACAAAAGGATCGAAATTATTGAAAAGAATTCGAGTTTTATCATTTTTAATTCTTTTCAATCAATATTTTTTAACAGGGTTTAAATTTAAAAACTTTAAATTCGAAAAAAAAAAATTACTGAAAGTAAAAAAGGAACAAAAAAGCCCAACAATAAAAATAATGACAATAGATATGTCGTAGACAGATCATGAAATTTGACAGTTCATGAACTGCAGCCAGATTGTGTCATGGTCCATCAGTCACACGAAGTGGCTAAGATTTTTAGACAGTTCATGAAATGCAATTAGGCCTTAGACAGATCGTGTAATGTTCCAGAACATGAAATGTCTAATAGCTGTTTTGCCGATCATGTAATATTTGTAAAGCAAATAAATATCTTCAAACAAGTCAAATTTTGCGCTCAACAACACACAGTTTCATCCCCGTTCACCACAAAGAGTTGAAAATGTATAAAAAAAAAATCGAATGATTGTATATTTTAAGTTTTGTAAATAAATAAAAAAATGAAATTTTATCTATAAATAAATAACATCAGCTGCTCAGTTGGAAGTATGAATAACATTCCATGCTTTTAAAGGTGGACTATCTTATAAACTCCGCCGTCCATTTTGCGGCATTAAATAAATTATTTTATTTTGTGAAAGACATTTTAGATGAAAAAATTAGGAAAACGGTTGACCCTGAAGGCCATCCTTGCAACTTCCCGCTAATTCCATACCTAAGCGCTTAAAATTGCACTTATGACGTTTTCGAGATCTTCGAGCTTAAACAGTTAGCTGCCCTATGATTTTGAGCTCTTCGAGCTTAAAAGTCTGATAAAAGTTTATAACACACTATTTTTTGAATTTTCAAACTTCAGTAATTTTTGAATAAATCAACCAATCCTCTCGCGGCTTACAGCATTCAACGCAGTTTTTTGAGATCTTCAAAGAATTTCAGATCGCTAAATAGTCAGGCGGAAAATTTCATAGAAATTCTAAGAAAAATATTTTCCCAGAAATTCTAAGGAAAACATTTTTCCGAAAATAAATGTCGAAGTTATATATAAGCAGTTCAAATTTACAGGAAATTTAAGTCTGAGGGAACTCTTTGGAACGTCGATCGATATAGTCGTTCAAAAGTTATAAGCGGTTGTTGGTGTTTAAAAAATCTTTTTTATTTTCAAGAAACTCAAATTTTACGTTATTTCCCCAAATAACTTCAGAATTATAATTGATTACGGAATTTTGGTAATTAAATTTTAAACTTTATGTCATGGAATAAGTTTCGATTGATATTATTTTACTTTTTTGTTTAATCATTTTTTCTACAACTTTTAAAACCTGCAAAAATATGAAGAATAATCAATTTTATGAAATTGTTTTCAAATAACTTCGACATAACTCATTGAACTGCAAGTATGTAAAGTGCATATTATAGCTCGTGTAATAAACTATAATTCTTATTATTGAATGTACAATTTCCCTCTAGTTCATAAATTCTATGAATGGGGTCTGGAGGTAGCATAAAAAATTGTAACTATTACTGTGATCAAATTAAGAAATCTATCCTTCGGTATCGGGTGTGGCCGAATGGTGGTTTTTTGTATTTGAACAACTTCGTCGAGCGCTATCGCAAGTCAAAATCGAACGATTATTAAAAAATTACAGCCATTTAAAAATTTTTAAATAACCTTTTTTTTTTTAACTTTCCGCTAAGAAAATTGAAAATTTTTTTAAATAAAACAATCTATAATCGTTCCGAATAATTATTAATGGCAAAAATATGATTAAAATGATATGACATACTTGAAGTTTTTCAATCACTCCTATTAGTTTTTAAAACTTATTATATGGTTAAAAATGATATGAAATGATCAAAAGTTATGAATCATTTAAAATTATTTTTAATCTTATAGAAATATGATAATCAGGGAAGGATTTGAAGATTCTTAAAAATAATAGAATGGTTTTGTGTTCATCACGATATTACGTTCACGATCCATTGGATTGCTACTTGAGCAATATTTTTTTTTCGCGTGGTGACGCCTGATTAGAAAACGACTTTTTAAAATCAACAACTTGAGGAATTCCTACTTTCGAAAATGATTCATTTTCAAAGCGGGAGTAGAACATTGAAATTTTTTGGCTTAATTTCGTTATGCAATGGATTTGAGCCATTTTGAAACACCCTAAAATTTTTAGTTTATTTTTTTTCCTTACTATACATTTTTTAATATTAATGAGAAGAAAAATCATTTTTACACTTAAATAAAGTAAGGTGAAGCAAGTATTCAACTGTGTTATTTTTATCAATAAAAAATTTCTGCTATAAAGATGATAAAATAATTTTTTATTTTTAAAGAATATCAAAGAAACTAAATAAAAATAAAACAGCTGAGAAAAACTAAGCGTATGAAGATTTATTCTTAAGAAACCCATTATTTAAAATTTTCAATAAATCGAAAAAAAATGAAAACCCTCTGTGAATATTTTAAATTAACCGTATTTTTTTTTCTACAGGAAGTTAAAATTATAATAGCGAGCTTTTAAAGTGCTCGATCTTGTTAAAGGCGCATACTTTTTTTTAATTATTCGGTTAGTACGCTTTAAATGAAACGTAGATTTATGCATTTTTTTGCCATTCTATAAATAGTTTGCTTGACAATAGAGCCATATGCTTAAACTATAAAGACTTATAAATAATAGGAACTGAGAAACAATGAAACCAGTAAAAAAGTTCACTGTTCGTTTGTGTCCGCAAAAAAAGTAGTCTTTTGTTGAGCGATGTGGGGTTACAGAAACCGGTCTTGATAGAAAAAAATAGGGCACACAGCAAGATGTAATATAATTATTCTTCTTTTTTCAAATTTTAAATAGATTTTTTTGTACTGACAGTTTTTAGAATTAGTATTCACTCCGCTGTTTTAATAAATGTATAACGCTTACATATACCATACTTACAATTATATGAAAATTTACGTTGAAAATTGTACTTATAAATATTGAATTCAACTTATAATATTTTATAATTATAATATAAATGCGAATCTAACGAACTTTTTTTACTCTCATCATTTTTTGATCCAATTTTCTGATGTCATGATGATCTCCAGATAATAAGTAAGAAGTTGTTTAATCATTTGATGTTAAAAAGGCAAAATTAGGTAAAATGAAATCGAATAATGCTGAATGATCCAGAAGTTTCTTTTACATATGGTCTAAAAAGCTTCTGTCAGATACAAAAAAAATTTCATGCACAAAAAAAATGATTTTTTTCCTTCAGCTAGTATAGAACACAAAGAGAGGTTCCCTTCTCTATCATACAATAATATTGATATAAAAATTTATTTATTATACTCTATGACGAACAATAATGAAAATTTTTGAATAAAAATTATTAAAGTAGACTTAACTCTCATTAAAATTGGTTTAATAATGAATTTTTGTAAATTTGAAAGATTATAAGTAGTAAGTTTTTTTTGAGTTCTATTCTTTGTACCGAAATACACATAACTTCATCAATGATGGTACTCAGATAATTTATTTTTTTTATATTTTATTGTTCTTTGTAAATAAAGTATTCATTTACCATTTTGTGTTGGTTATTTACATTTCGAAGTTAGATAACGTAGCTAAAATTTGTTACATATATATTTATAAAACAATCAAAATTATTTAACTCGATTGAAAAAAAAAATTGCATCTAAATACATCAACGTTCGTTTGAAGCGCCATTTTTTAGATTTCCGTGGACTTACTAAAGCTGCAGGTTGCCCTGCGTAGATCTCATCTTCCCTGTGGTCACACTGATAGAACGATTTATTAACTATTACTAATTTAATTTATTAAATTTTTACCAAATTTTTTTTAAAAATCAATAAATATTTATTCGGGAGAAAAGTACATTTATTAATATTTAATAAGTATTTATGAATAGTTAACAATTATTTACTAACAGTTAATAAATATTTTGTTGTGTGAATTTGTTTCGTTTGCAATGTCAACGTCATATGATATGAAGATTGCTTATAACAAAAATCATCTTATTAAATTATTTGCTTTCATTATATTACATTATAATAATGTTTATTGTAATATACCGAATTCTATCACAGCTTATAATTATATCTTTTATATTTTTAATATATTAAAAACGTTAATTTATTCAGTGAATTGAATCATCATCATGTATTCCAACTATAGCGAAATCCAGGACAAAATGGACCATCACAAAATTTTTTCCATAAGAATTTTTTGATAAAAACTCTTTTTTCAAAAATATATTGATAAATTTTTTTTTTTTTTAATTTTATGATAAAAATGATTTGATAAGAATTTTTTTCAAAAAAATTAAAATTTGTCAAACTACAATCGAGTAATTTCTAATCTAAAATATAACAAAAACTTTTGGGATTAAAAAATGTGCCGCAATTTAAAAAATAAGAATATTTTATATTAGTCAACAAATTTTTAATTATTTTAAAAATAATTATAACAAATAACAATTTTTATAATTGATAAATCTTTAAACACTTAGCTTCCTAAAAATATTTAAATAGTTAAATTAAAAAATACAATTAATTATTTTGAGAATAATTATAACAAATAACAATTTTTATCATTGATAAATCTTTAAATACGTAGCTTTCTAAAAATATTTAAACAATAATCTTGCATCTGAATAATCTTGCTCAACACCTGCACAGGAATCGTAAGACCACATTTTGCAATTATTGCACTGAATCCATGATTTCTTTGACTCAGTATAGAGTCCATTACAATTCAGGCGATGGCAATTACTGTCTTCTACTTGAGAACTTTTTTTTTTTTCATTTTTGGAGCTTTGTTTTTATTAGTGACTTTTTCTGTTATTTTATTTTTTATTTTTCGATTACTTTTTTTTCTTCCAGCTCATCACGGTATTGTTTACTTGTTAAAATTCTCGTCACACCTCGACGTCGTTTTTTCGACAGGGAATCTCTTGATGGCAATGATGGCTTGATGTCGTAAGGTGTTATATGAAACTTCGATGTCTCTTGACTCACTCTTGCTTTGGATGATACAGAAGGTTGACTGATATTTTTAGTAAGAGATTTTTCCAACTCTTCATCGGAGCTTTCGTCAATAATTCGTGGTCTGAAGTACCTAGACAGGGGTCTCAACGATGGTGTACCAGTGGAAGCCCTTATTAAACAAAATGATTAAAAATGATTTCACAATGTTAAAGGCCCATGAGAGATATGATTTAAAATCATTTACATGATTTGACAAGATTTAAAATGATTAGAAAATTAATTATTTTTAATCATATCAAATCATTTTGTTTAATCAGGGAGTGGAGGCAATTGAAATAATTAGTGGCTCTCTAGATTGTTGATGCAGTTCAGGTTTTTGTTGCTGTTGCTGTCCAAGCTCTTGTTGTTCAAGTTTCTGCTGTTCAGGTTGTTGCTCGAGTTCAGGTCCTTTAATAAAATCTGCTTTGCACAAACCACTCAGACTTTGGGTCAGATTTTCTAGATTTCAGATTTATTGGGTAAATTCCAGTTTTTCGGAAACCATTTATTATAGTTTCAGGCTTTGCTGCTTTTTTTAATGCAATACTGAACAGCATTAGCAGAATTTCAGACGTAACGACTCTTCCTGGGTGCTCTGACAACCATCTTTTTACTTCTTGCTTATAATAAGAAGATATTGGTATCATTACACTGACATCCAGTGGTTGTAACCGGTGAGTGCAATGAGGTGGCAAACAAAGAATTACAATGTGATGATCACGAGCGTAATCAATTACATCCAAATTGTTTGTGTGTGTCGTATGCCCATCCAAAATCAGCAGCACTGGATCTTCAGAAGTTGGCTTAACCTGGTCAACAAACGACTGGAACCACTGCAAGAAGAAATCATTTTACACCCAGCCACTGGAATGACAAAGGCCCCAATTTCTTGGGATTGTATTGTCCAACAAGTTGGTTTTCATACGCTGACGAGGAAAAATGAACCATGGTGGTAAAAATTGTCCTGAAGCTGAAATACAAAGCTCCACTGTCACATTTTTACCTCGCTCAGCTGACGTTAAAATTCTAACTTGTTTTTTTCCTTTCTAAGCAATAATTTTCCCGTGAGTTTTTGGGACACTATTACAGCCAGTTTCATCTACGTTGAAAATACAATGAGGAAGTAGATTGTATTTTTTCATGATCTGTTTTAGTAAGTTAAAAAAATTTTGAATCACGATCCGATTGAAACCAGCTGCCCATGCTGCAGATGTGCTTTCAGGTTTACGTAAAGATAAGGTGGGATTACGTTTTAAAAATCCTCGCAGCCACTCTTCTCCGGTTACTCCATTTACAAATGGATGTTTAATTTGATTTTTTTCAGCGAGCTGATAAGCAAGGATTCTCACCTCGAAGCTTGATAATCCAAATAATTGACTATCTAAATCTTTTAAATAACTGACAAGTTCGGATTCTTGTACAGGACTAAAAACTGGAGTGAACTTCCTGGGCAGCTCTACAATAAAAATTTTAATTTATAATTATTTTCTTCGATTAAATTACACAGTAAAGAATTTTACGTCATTGCGGCAAAAAATTTTGTGTTAAAAATTTTTATATTAAATATTTAGCATATAAATTTTTAACACAAAATTTTTTGACGCATTGACGCAAAATTTTTTACTGTGTATTAATAAAATAATTGTTTTGAATTCTCAATACTTTTCGATGATACAAACTCCATATCATTGTTCAATTTATAAAAATTGATTTCGCGTTTCAGAGTGGTTTTTGGTACTCCAAACGCTTTTGAAGCAGCAAGATATCCCATCTCTCCTTGGTTAACTGCTTCGATAGCTTTGGCCATAGCCAATTCATTCCATGACATTTGAGTGTTTTTTGATTTATAATTGCGCACCATTTTTTATTTTAGAAAATATGAGAAGTAAAATTAAAATTGTAAAATTTACCGCCGAACTTAGCGACTGTTTCAAATACTATCTTTTTACCGATCGTTGATATTATCAGACAATCTTTTAGCGGTACTTTTAGATTTACATCGTGGTGAATCAGAATTTTTGTGAGTTTCAAATGGAAAATCTTTGTAATTTAATTTTTTTCTAAACAGAGAAAGTGAAAAGGGGTGTGGGAAGTTAAAAAAAAGTTTGGAAAATCCAAATGAGCATGCCTTAAGCGCTCACGTCATACACAAATTATTTAAATCGTAAGAAAAATTATTCGTTTTTTTTGTTTGAATTTTCCCGCGAGTAGTATTATCCCCTTTGTAGGTCGAGCTAAAGAAAAATTTTAACAGATGATAAAACAGTTAGTAATTATACCATGATGTATGTATAGTTTCTGCTTGTTTATAGTTATTTCAATCCTGTTTTATGAAAAAAATGTATATGGCGGCCGAAATCGCGGAAAAAGTCACCGAACTGACAGTCGAAAAAAATTAACTGTATCGAAACGGAATTATTTTGACACGCAATTTTGACAAGGGTTTTGACAAACATCCTCAGGAATAAAACAAAAAAAAAATTAAATCGTAAAAGTGATTTTTGACAAAGTTGTGGTGTTGTCAAGCCCAGTGCTCCCGTGAATACCACGCTCTTATTCATTTACTTCATCAAAAAGACGAGTTTTTTCTGAGAAATCTTATTTAATCGATAAGAAAAATTTTTAACATGTTCTGTAGTTATTATTATTTATTTTAATATGCTTTTTATCCATAATTTTTTTCGTTTAAATTATGAAAATCACGTTTTAATCGAAATCACGATTTTTAGGCGAGAGTAGAGCATACCTGCGCGCTTCGCGCTTAAGGCATGCAAAACTGTCATTAAGATCGTTGCTTGCTTCCGATAATTCTATCCCTTGATTGTGAGCTTCAATTTTTCAGGATTCATAAGTATTTATCATAATGTGCAGCTTGATATTGAGCCATTCTTTGGGAAACACTTAGGTGAACTCAATAAACCACTCAGGTAAAAAAAACTACGTATAATTATTTACAATTATATATGTTTCATATATAATTAACTATAATTATATAGGGCCATTTTTCATAAATGATTATATGTAATTTTTTCTATTCGGGCGGGTAGCAAACGAGCTTGGAACTTTTCAGCTCTTCCGTCTGTGCCTTGAAACATTATTTTTTCTCGAGCACTTTTTGCAGTTTGTAAAAATTTTTAATTCTAAATACGCGCTCATTGAGAAAGTGAGAAATTATAAATATGACTCCTAACGTTATTTAGTTTTAAGAGTTAGAACCATTTCTTACTTTGCCAGTTGGATAATAGGAGAAAGGCTTATCCATATAATTCAACAAAGGAAATAAGAAATTTTATAAACTACAGACAGGAACTAATTTAATTAATATCTAGGTTAATAAGACATACTACTTAACCGAAATTGGATGATAATCATAAGATACGTTGTAATTGTACCAGAAATCTGAAAAATAAAAAAAAATTAGTCTATATTAGCTCAAAAACGATAAGTGCAATTTTAAGCGCCTAAGTATGGAATTAGCGGGAAGGTGCAGGGATGCAATTTAACTTACGACTGCAAGAAGACTTCTATCCAGAGGAAAGATATCACAAACGGTGAATTTGACCCTCATGTAAAGAAGATTTTTTGAAAACTTCTTGAGCTTTAATCAAAAAGATTCATTAGGACAGTGTAAGATACAAAGTAAAATATTAAAAAATGACTTACCTTCTGTTCAATTTCTTCGTCCATGAAATACCGATCTCTGAGCTCGTTGATGATCCAGATGGTTTTCTTATTCTAAAAAAAGTGTAAGTGTATGATGCGAAATTTCTTTCAACTAATTTGTAGAGTTTGTGATGTTTGTTTTTTGACAATTAACTACCTTTCAATTAAAAAGTAATTTTAAGGTAGATTTTGTAGAAATTTATCTATTGTGTATTAGTCCTCATGTCGAAATTCACTTAGAATTCAGAAATAGAAATTAAAGATTTTAAAATAGTAAAAATTGCATTTTTGGTCAGTTTATAAGCAAATAATTTTTGATTACGAAGGGATAACTTTTTTGTGAGAAATGTAGATTAAAGTTTATGAAATTGCCTTTAGCGAGACCTATAAAACGTTTATAATAGCGTTTTTTTATAACGTACAGAGAATACTAAAAAATAAATTTAAAAAATTCTTAACATAGAAAAAAGCAATATTTTCAACTGTCATTCATTTTTTTCTTCTTATATTTCATTTTTTAAGTTTAACATTAAATTCAAATAACTGTTTGAATTTAAACTTTAAAGTGTTATTTGTTATTAGTAGAATTAATCAATAGAACTCTTAAAAATTTTCTTCATAATCTAAAAATAAATGAAATCCTTTGTGAAGAATGAGGCGTAACGAAACTCTGGCTAGAGATAGAATAAATAAAAAATAGTATTTTTGGACTGGGTTCATTTTATACGTTAAAAAACACACACTTCCTGTGAAGGGAAGCTTCCTGTGACCTTCAAACGTCGAGATCTGATGAAAACTCGATTTTTGCAAAACGGGGTAAAAACAATAACTTCCCGATTTTTGGAAATCTGAGATTTTTAGCGGGAAGTTAAAAAAATTAGGATTTAAGATGATTGAAAATTTTGAATACTACCGAATACTTTTAAATTCTAAAAATAAGATTTATAATGATATATAAGGCGACTCAAAATTTTAATTACTATTCAGTAATTTTTCATTGCAAAAATAAGATCCCTCGGCTGAGGAGAGAAGCCCGTATGAACTTATAGGTCCCTGGGTTCTGATATCTGATATTTGCGTAATTTTTGCTGGGGATTACGAAAAATTCGGTTATTTTGCTCGCCAATAGTAAATTTAATTGTTAATAACAATTTAATTGTGTAAACTACTATAACTTAAGAACTCAAAAAATAGTGTTTTATTTTTTTATTCTCATTTTCACTTGTACTATGCGCGCACCTAAATTTTAACCAATAATGAATCGTGGCCCGATTTTGCGAGTTTCGACCTTTGACTAACTTCAAGACTTTCATCTATTTTAATTTAGAGGATATATTGGTCCTGTTCGGCCGAACTAAGTCCTGAGTAAGCTTAGTAAGATATATATAGTATAGTAGATAGAGATATGTATAGCGGGGAATGCTTTGACTATACTTAGGCTAACTAAGTTTACTCAGGACTTAGTTCGGCTGAACACGCTCATTGTAATATTGGGCATATTTTTACAAGGCTGAGTAGATGGTAGCTATCGTTTAGCGACTATGCCGCTGTCTTGTGGGTATACTGTACTTATTGGACCCCAGCGCATCCGTTTCACTACATTATTATCAACACACTGAAAAAAAAATTTTCTGCTCCGCACGATATGAGATCGCTACTATCACGATCTATACTTTACCATCTAGAGGAGAGTGAGGTTAGGAGAACGGTATACTACGGTAGCTATACGTTTCGTGAATGGCAACGAATGGATCGTGACGGTTACGATTCAAACTGCTACTCGTAGCTGTACGTATTGTACCTGTAACGATACACTCGTTACCATACAGTAGATGTCGCCAAGCAGAAAACTATTTTTTCAGTGCATACATATTATCAACGTTCTTCATTATAATCAACACTAACGGGATAATGACTTAGTCCGCTCGGCTATCATGCCGCTAAAATAGTGTTTTATTTAACTTCTATCAGACTTTCGAGCTTAGGGGCTCAAAATGATACGAAAATTATATTTTTGAGCTCGAAGAGTTCAAAAACGTAATAAGTGCAATTTTGAGCGCTTAAATTTGGAATTAGCGGGAAGTTGCAGGGATAGCTTTTAGGGTCAACCGTTTTCGTAATTTTTAATCCTAAAATAAATTAAATTTTATGTTTCATTTTTATTTTGTATTATTCTTTTTTTTTAACTTCCCGCTAAGAAAATAAAAAATTTTCAAAAATCGGGAAGTTATTGGTTTCACCCCGTTTTTCGAAAATCGAGTTCTCATCAGATCTTGACGTTTTGAGGTCCTAGGAAGCTTCCCTGACTATTCCCGCGATGATGTCCGTATGTCTGTATGTGTGTGTGTGTGTGTGT